>JAUJEM010000385.1:0-78477 GCA_030448935.1 Citrus cavaleriei
CCTGGCGGGTATTTTGGCGCGGCTGTGCCCACAGCTCATTTTTGGCACACGGAGGTGCCTCATGAAAGTCTCGCGCCATTCCGAGTCCGCGGACGGTTGGCCAGCCCCACCCCAGGCTATAGCCCACCCGTTTTTGTGGCCTTTTTCAGCTGGGACGAACTTGGCGCCCGGCCGCCCGGCGGGTATTTTTAGAAGCTGACATGCCAGCTTCTTTTGGCAAATGGAGGCATCATAAAGAAGTCAAGTGCCATTCAAGTCCGGCAGAAGAAGGGTTGGCCGGCCCCCCAAGGCTGTGGCCTTCCCACCCGTTTTTGTGGCGCTACTCCGCTGGACGAACTTGCCGTGACCTTTGGGGCGGGTATTTTAGCTGGCTGTGCCCACGGCCTATTTTAACACGGAGGCGCCTCCACAAAGTCTCGCGCCATTCCCAGTCCAGGCGGGCGAAGTTGGCCAGCCCCCCCAAGGCTATAGCCCACCCGTTTTGTGGCCTTTTTCGCTGGGCGAACTTGGCGCTCCGGCCTTCGGGCGGTATTTTTGGAGGTGACTGCTGTGCCACTGGCCCTAGCCCACCCAGCACCTGGGGCGCCTGCAAGTCGCAGCCATTCCGAGTCCGGCGGACGAAGTTGCCAGCCCCACCCCAAGGCTATAGCCCACCCGTTTTGTGGCCTTCTTCGCTGGCCGAACTTAGCGCCCGGCTGACTGGCGGGTATTTTTAGTGTGGCTGTGCCGTGGCTGACTATTTTTGCAGCACACGGAGGTGCCTGCAAAGTCTCGCGCCATTCCGAGTCCGGCGGACGAAGTTGGCCAGCCCCACCCCAAGGCTATAGCCCACCCGTTTTTGTGGCCTTTTCCGCTGGACGAGACTTGGCGCCCTGCCTTTGGGAGGGTATTTTTGCGCGGCTGTGCCCTTGGCCTATTTTTGGCACATGGAGGCGCCTCGCAAAGTCTGCGCCATTCCGAGTCCGGCGGACGAAGTTGGCCAGCCCCACCCCAAGGCTATAGCCCACCGTTTGTGGCCTTTTCCGCTGGACGAACTTGGCGCCCCGGCCTCGGGCGGGTATTTTGGCGCGGCTGTGCCCGTGGCCTATTTTTGGCACGGAGGTGCCCCGCAAAGTCTCGCGCCATTCCGAGTCCGGCGGACGAAGTTGGCCCGCCCCACCCCCCAATGCTATAGCCCACCCGTTTTTGGGCCTTTTTCCGCTGGACGAACATGGCGCCCGGCCTTTGGGCGGGTATTTTGGGCGCGGCTGTGCCCGCAGCCTATTTTGGTACACGGAGGCACCTCGCAAGTCTCGCGCCATTCCGAGTCCGGCAGACGAAGTTGGCCAGCCCAACCCTCCAAGGCTATAGCCCACCCGTTTTTGTGGCCTTCTCCGCTGGACGAACCTGGCGCCCCGGACTTCGGGCGGGTATTTTTGGACACGGCTGTGTCCGTGGCCTATTTTTGGCACACGGAGGCGCCTCGCAAAGTCTCGTGCCATTCCGAGTCCGGCGGAAGAAGTTGGCCAGCCCCACCCCCAAGGGAAATAGCCCACCCGTTTTTGTGGGATACTCCGCTGGACGAACTTGGCGCCTCGGCCTTTGGGCGAGTATTTTTGGGCGTGGCTGTGCCCGCGGCTATTTTTGGCACACGGAGGCGCCTCGTAAAGTCTCGCCATTCCGAGTCCGCGGACGAAGTTGGCCAGCCCCACCCCCAAGGCTATAGCCCACCCGTTTTTGTGGCCTTTTTCCGCTGGACGAACTTGGCGCCCGGCCTTCAGACGGGTATTTTTGGGCTGGCTGTGCCAGCAGCCTATCCACAGCAAATGGAGATGCCTCGCAAAGTCTCGCGCCATTCCAGTCGGCAGGACAGAAGTTGGCCAGCCCAACCCCCAAGGCTATAGCCCACCCGTTTTTGTGGCCTTCTCCGCTGGGCCGAACTTGGCGCCCCGGCCTTCGGGCGGGTGTTTTTGGACGCGGCTGTGCCCGCGGCCTATCTTTAGCACACGGAGGCGCCTTGCAAAGTCTCGTGCCATTCCGAGTCCTGCGGACGAAGTTGGCGAGCCCCACCCCAAGTCTATAGCCCACCCGTTTTGTGGCCTTTTCCGCTGGACGAACTTGGCGCTCCGGCCTTGGGCGGGTATTTTTGGGCGCGGCTGACTGTGCCAGCGGCCTATTTTTGCACAACGGAGGCACCGCAAAGTCTCGCGCCATTCCGAGTCCGGCGGACGAAGTTGGCCAGCCCCACCCCGCAAGGCAATAGCCCACCCGTTTTTGTGGCCTTCTCCGCTGGACGAACTAGGCGCCCCGGCCTTCGGGCGGGTATTTTTGGGTGTGGCTGTGCCCGCGGCCTATTTTTGGCACACGGAGGTGCCTCGCAAAGTCTCGCGCCATTCCGAGTCCGGCGTAAGTAGTTGGCCAGCCCCACCCCCCCACGCAATAGCCCACCCGTTTTTGTGGCCTTTTACCGCTGGACGAACTTGGCGCCCCGGCCTTTGGAAGGGTATTTTTGGGCGCGGCTGTGCCCGCGGCCTATTTTTGGCACACGGAGGCTCCTCGCATAGTCTCGCGCCATTCCGAGTCCGGCGGGCGCAGTTGGCCAGACCCCACCCCCCAAGGCTATAGCCCACCCGTTTTGTGGCCTTTACCGCTGGGATGAACTTGGCGCCCCGGCCTTCGGGCGGGTATTTTTGGGCGCGGCTGTGCACGCGGCCTATTTTTGGCACACGGAGGTGCCTCGCCAAGTCTCGCGCCATTCTGAGTCCGGCGGACGAAGTTGGCCAGCCCCACCCCCCAAGGCTATAGCCCACCCGTTTTTGTGGCCTTTTTCCGCTGGACGAACTTGGCGCCCCGACCTTCGGGTGGGTATTTTTGGGCGCGGCTGTGCCCACGGCCTATTTTTGGCACACAGAGGCGCCTCGTAAAGTCTCGCGCCATTCCGAGTCCGGCGGACGAAGTTGGCCAGCCCAACCCCCCAAGGCTATAGCCCACCCGTTTTTGTGGCCTTCTCCGCTGGACGAACCTGGCGCCCCGGACTTCGGGCGGGTATTTTTGGGCGCGGCTGTGCCTGTGGCCTATTTTTGGCAAATGGAGGATGCCTCGTAAAGTCTGGTGCCATTCCGAGTCCGGCGGACGAAGTTGGCAAGCCCCACCCCCAAGGCTATAGCCCACCCGTTTTGTGGCCTTTTTCCGCTGGGCCGAACCTGGCGCCCGGCCTTCGGGGGTATTTTTGGGCGCGGCTGTGCCCGGCCTATTTTTGGCACACGGAGGTGCCTCGCAAAGTCTCGCGCCATTCCGAGTCCGGCGGACGAAGTTGGCCAGCCCCTCCCCCCAAGGCTATAGCCCACCCGTTTTTGTGGCCTTTTTCCGCTGGACGAACTTGGCGCCCCGGCCTTCGGGCGGGTATTTTTGGGCGTGGCTGTGCCCGCGGCCTATTTTTGGCACACGGAGGCCCCTCGCAAAGTCTCGCGCCATTCCGAGTCCGGCGGACGATGTTGGCCAGCCCGACCCCCCAAGGCTATAGCCCACCCGTTTTTGTGGCCTTCTCCGCTGGACGAACTTGGCGCCTCGGCCTTCGGGCGGGTATTTTTGGACGCGGCTGTGCCCGCGGCCTATTTTTGGCACACGGAGGCGCCTCGCAAAGTCTCGCGCCATTCCGAGTCCGGCGGACGAAGTTGGCCAGCCCCACCCCCCAAGGCTATAGCCCACCCGTTTTTGTGGCCTTCTCCGCTGGACGAACTTGGCGCCCCGGCCTTCGGGCGGGTATTTTTGGGTGCGGCTGTGCCCGCGGCCTATTTTTGGCACACGGAGGCGCCTCGCAAAGTCTCGCGCCATTCCGAGTCCGGCGGACGAAGTTGGCCAGCCCCACCCCCAACGGCAAACGCCCCCCCTTTTTTTTGGCCTTGTCCGCTGGACGAACTTGGCGCCCGACCTTCGTGCGGGTATTTTGGGCGCGGCTGTGCCCACGGCCTATTTCTGGCAACCGGAGGTGCCCCGCAAAGTCTCGCGCCATTCCGAGTCCGGCGGACGAAGTTGGCCGGCCCCACCCCCCAAGGCTATAGCCCACCCGTTTTTGTTGCCTTTTTCCGATGGACGAACTTGGCGCCCCGGCCTTCGGTCGGGTATTTTTGGGCGCGGCTGTGCCCGCGGCCTATTTTTGGCACATGGAGGCGCCTCGCAAACTCTCGCGACATTCCGAGTCCGGCGGACGAAGTTGGCAAGCTCCACCCCCCAAAGCTATAGCCCACCCGTTTTTGTTGCCTTTTTCCGATGGACGAACTTGGCGCCCCGGCCTTCGGGCGGGTATTTTTGGGCACGGCTGTGCCCGCGGACTATTTTTGGCACACGGAGGCGCCTCGCAAAGTCTCGCGCCATTCCGAGTCCGGCGGACGAAGTTGGCCAGCCCCACCCCCCAAGGCTATAGCCCACCCGTTTTTGTGGCCTTTTACCGCTGGACGAACTTGGCGCCCCAGCCTTCGGGCGGGTATTTTTGGACGCGGCTGTGGCCGCAGCCTATTTTTGGCACACGGAGGTGCCTCGCCAAGTCTCGCGCCATTCTGAGTCCGGCGGACGAAGTTGGCCAGCCCCACCCCCCAAGGCTACAGCCCAACCGTTTTTGTGGCCTTCTCCGCTGGACGAACTTGGCGCCCCGGCCTTCGGGCGGGTATTTTTGGGCGCGGCTGTGCCCGCGGCCTATTTTTGGCACACGGAGCCGCCTCACAAAGTCTCGCGCCATTCCGAGTCCGGCGTACGAAGTTGGCCAGCCCCACCCCCCAAGGCAATAGCCCACCCGTTTTTGTGGCCTTTTACCGCTGGACGAACTTGGCGCCCCGGCCTTTGGCAGGGTACTTTTGGGCGCAGCTGTGCCCGCGGCCTATTTTTGGCACACGGAGGCGCCTCGCATAGTCTCGCGCCATTCCGAGTCCGGCGGACGAAGTTGGCCAGCCCCACCCCCCAAGGCTATAGCCCACCCGTTTTTGTGGCCTTTTACCGCTGGACGAACTTGGCGCCCCAGCCTTCGGGCGGGTATTTTTGGACGCGGCTGTGCCCGCAGCCTATTTTTGGCACACGGAGGTGCCTCGCCAAGTCTCGCGCCATTCTGAGTCCGGCGGACGAAGTTGGCCAGCCCCACCCCCCAAGGCTATAGCCCACCCGTTTTTGTGGCCTTTTACCGCTGGACGAACTTGGCGCCCCGACCTTCGGGCGGGTATTTTTGGGCGCGGCTGTGCCCACGGCCTATTTTTAGCACACGGAGGCGCCTCGCAAAGTCTCGCGCCATTCCGAGTCCGGCGGACGAAGTTGGCCAGCCCCACCCCCCAAGGCAATAGCCAACCCATTTTTGTGGCCTTTTTCCGATGGACGAACTTGGCGCCCCGGCCTTCGGTCGGGTATTTTTGGGCGCGGCTGTGCCCGCGGCCTATTTTTGGCACATGGAGGTGCCTCGCAAAGTCTCGCGCCATTCCGAGTCCGGCGGACGAAGCTGCCCAGCCCCACCCCCCAAGGCTATAGCCCACCCGTTTTTGTGGCCTTTTTCCGCTGGACGAACTTGGCGCCCCGGCCTTCGGGCGGGTATTTTTGGGCGCGGCTGTGCCCGCGGACTATTTTTGGCACACGGAGGCGCCTCACAAAGTCTCGCGCCATTCCGAGCCCGGCGGACGAAGTGGGCCAGCCCCACCCCCCAAGGCTATAGCCCACCCGTTTTTTTGGCCTTTTACCGCTGGACGAACTTGGCACCCCGGCCTTCGGGCGGGTATTTTTGGGCGCGGCTGTGCCCGCGGCCCATATTTGGCACACGGAGGCGCCTCGCAAAGTCTCGCGCCAGTCCGAGTCCGGGGGACGAAGTTGGCCAGCCCCACCCCCCAAGGCTATAGCCCACCCGTTTTTGTGGCCTTTTTCCGCTGGACGAACTTGGCGCCCCGGCCTTCGGGCGGGTATTTTTGGGCGCGGTTGTGCCCACGGCCTATTTTTGGCACACGGAGGTGGCTCGCAAAGACTCGCGCCATTCCGAGTCCGGCGGACGAGGTTGGCCAACCCCACCCCCCAAGGCTATAGCCCACCGGTTTTTGTGGCCTTTTTCCGCTGGACGAACTTGGTACCCCGGCCTTCGGGCGGGTATTTTTAGTCGCGGCTGTGCCCGCAGCCTATTTTTGGCACACGGAGGGGCCTCGCAAAGTCTCGCGCCAATCCGAGTCCGACGGACGAAGTTGGCCAGCCCCACCCCCCAAGGCTATAGCCCACCCGTTTTTGTGCCCATTTTCCGCTGGACGTACTTGGCGCCCCGGGCTTCGGTCGGGTATTTTTGGGCGCGGCTGTGCCCGCGGCCTATTTTTGGCAGACGGAGGCGCCTCGCAAAGTCTCGCGCCATTCCGAGTCCGACAGACGAAGTTGGCCAGCCCCACCCCCCAAGGCTATAGCCCACCCGTTTTTGTGGCCTTTTACCGCTGGACGAACTTGGCGCCCCAGCCTTCGGGCGGGTATTTTTGGACGCGGCTGTGCCCGCGGCCTATTTTTGGCACACGGAGGCGCCTGGCAAAGTCTCGCGCCATTCCGAGTCCGGCGGACGAAGCTGGCCAGCCCCACCCCCCAAGGCTATAGCCCACCCGTTTTTGTGGCCTTTTACCGCTGGACGAACTTGGCGCCCCAGCCTTCGGGTGGGTATTTTTGGGCGCGGCTGTGCCCGCAGCCTATTTTTGGCACACGGAGGCGCCTGGCAAAGTCTCGCGCCATTCCGAGTCCGGCGGACGAAGCTGGCCAGCCCCACCCCCCAAGGCTATAGCCCACCCGTTTTTGTGGCCTTTTTCCGTTGGACGAACTTGGCGCCCCGGCCTTCGGGCGGGTATTTTTGGGTGCCGCTGTGCCCGCGGCCTATTTTTGGCACACGGAGGTGCCTCGCAAAGTCTCGCACCATTCCGAGTCCGGCGGACGAAGTTGCCCAGCCCCACCCCCCAAGGCTATAGCCCACCCGTTTTTCTGGCCTTTTTACGCTGGACGAACTTGGCGCCCCGGCCTTCGGGCGGGTATTTTTGGCCGCGGCTGTGCCCGCGGACTATTTTTGGCACACGGAGGCGCCTCACAAAGTCTCGCGCCGTTCCGAGCCCGGCGGACGAAGTGGGCCAGCCCCACCCCCCAAGGCTATAGCCCACCCGTTTTTGTGGCCTTTTATCGCTGGACGAACTTGGCACCCCGGCCTTCGGGCGGGTATTTTTGGGCGCGGCTGTGCCCGCGGCCTATTTTTGGCTCACGGAGGCGCCTCGCAAAGTCTCGCGCCATTCCGAGTCCGGCGGACGAAGTTGGCCAGCCCCACCCCCCTAGGCTATAGCCCACCCGTTTTTGTGGCCTTTTACCGCTGGAGGAACTTGGCGCCCCGGCCTTCGGGCGGGTATTTTTGGGCGCGGCTGTGCCCGCGGCCTATTTTTGGTACACGGAGGCGCCTCGCAAAGTCTAGCGCCATTCCTAGTCCGGCGGACGAAGTTGGCCAGCCCCACCCCCCAAGGCTATAGCCCACCCGTTTTTGTGGCCTTTTACCGCTGGACGAACTTGGCGCCCCGGCGTTCGGGCCGGTATTTTTGGGTGCGGCTGTGCCCGCGGCCTATTTTTGGCACACGGAAGCGCCTCGCAAAGTCTCGCGCCATTCCGAGTCCGGCGGACGAAGTTGGCCAGCCCCACCCCCCAAGGCTATAGCCCACCCGTTTTTGTGGCCTTTTACCGCTGGACGCACTTGGCGCGCCGGCCTTCGGGCGGGTATTTTTGGGCGCGGCTGTGCCCGCGGCCTATTTTTGGAACACGGAGGCGCCTCGCAAAGTCTCGCGCCATTCCGAGTCCGGCGGACGAAGTTGGCCAGCCCCACCCCCCAAGGCTATAGCCCACCCGTTTTTGTGGCCTTTTACCACTGGATGAACTTGGCGCCCCGGCCTTCGGGCGGGTATTTTTGGACGCGGCTGTGCCCGCGGCCTATTTTTGGCACACGGAGGTGCCTCGCAAAGTCTCGCGCCATTCCGAGTCCGGCGGACGAAGTTGGCCAGCCCCACCCCCCAAGGCTATAGCCCACCCGTTTTTGTGGCCTTTTTCCGCTGGACGAACTTGGCGCCCCGGCCTTCGGGCGGGTATTTTTGGTCGCGGCTGTGCCCGCGGCCTATTTTTGGCACACGGATGCGCCTCGCAAAGTCTCGCGCCATTCCGAGCCCGGCGGACGAAGATGGCCAGCCCCACCCCCCAAGGCTATAGCCCACCCGTTTTTGTGGCCTTTTTCCGCTGGACGAACCTGGCGCCCCGGCCTTCGGGCGGGTATTTTTGGACGCGGCTTTGCCCGCGGCCTATTTTTGGCACACAGAAGCACCTCGCAAAGTCTCGCGCCATTCCGAGTCCGGCGGACGAAGTTGGCCAGCCCCAACCCCCAAGGCTATAGCCCACCCGTTTTTATGGCCTTTTTGCGCTGGACGAACTTGGCGCCCCGCCCTCCGGGCGGGTATTTTTGGGCGCGGCTTCGCCCGCATCTTATTTTTGGCACACGGAGCCGCCTCCCAAAGTCTCGCGCCATTCCGAGTCCGGCTGACGAAGTGGGCCAGGCCCATCCCCGAAGGCTATAGCCCACCCGTTTTGGTGGCCTTTTACCGCTGGACGAACTTGGCGCGCCGGCCTTCGGGCGGGTATTTTTGGGCGCGGCTGTGCCCGCGGCCTATTTTTGGCACACGGAGGCCCCTCGCAAAGTCTCGCGCCATTCCGAGTCCGGCGGACGAAGTTGGCCAGCCCCACCCCCCTAGGCTATAGCCCACCCGTTTTTGTGGCCTTTTACCGCTGGACGAACTTGGCGCCCCAGCCTTCGGGCGGGTATTTTTGGGCGCGGCTGTGCGCGCGGCCTATTTTTGGCACACGGAGGTGCCTCGCAAAGTCTCGCGCCATTCCGAGTCCGGCGGACGAAGTTGGCCAGCCCCACCCTCCTAGGCTATAGCCCACCCGTTTTTGTGGCCTTTTACCGCTGGAGGAACTTGGCGCCCCGGCCTTCGGGCGGGTATTTTTGGGCCCGGCTGTGCCCGCGGCCTATTTTTGGTACACGGAGGCGCCTCGTAAAGTCTAGCGCCATTCCTAGTCCGGAGGACGAAGTTGGCCAGCCCCATCCCCCAAGGCTATAGCCCACCCGGTTTTGTGGCCTTTTACCGCTGGGAAACTTGGCGCCCCAGCCTTCGGGCGGGTATTTTTGGGCGCGGCTGTGCCCGCGGCCTATTTTTGGTACACGGAGGCGCCTCGCAATGTCTCACGCCATTCCGAGTCCGGCGGACGAAGTCGGCCAGCCCCACCCCCCAAGGCTATAGCCCACCCGTTTTTGTGGCCTTTTACCACTGGACGAACTTGGCGCCCCGGCCTTCGGGCGGGTATTTTTGGGCGCGGCTGTGCCCGCGGCCTATTTTTGGCACACGGAGGCGCCTCGCAAAGTCTCGCGCCATTCCGAGTCCGGCGGACGAAGTTGGCGAGCCCCACCCCCCAAGGCTATAGCCCACTCGTTTTTGTGGCCTTTTACCACTGGACGAACTTGGCGCCCCGGCCTTCGGTCGGGTATTTTTGGGCGCGTCTGTGCCCGCGGCCTATTTTTGGCACACGGAGGCGCCTCGCAAAGTCTCGCGCCATTCCGAGTCCGGCGGACGAAGTTGGCCAGCCCCACCCCCCAAGGCTATAGCCCACCCGTTTTTGTGGCCTTTTACCGCTGGACGCACTTGGCGCGCCGGCCTTCGGGCGGGTATTTTTGGGCGCGGCTGTGCCCGCGTCCTATTTTTGGAACACGGAGGCGCCTCGCAAAGTCTCGCGCCATTCCGAGTCCGGCGGACGAAGTTGGCCAGCCCCACCCCCCAAGGCTATAGCCCACCCGTTTTTTTGGCCTTTTACCACTGGATGAACTTGGCGCCCCGGCCTTCGGGCGGGTATTTTTGGACGCGGCTGTGCCCGCGGCCTATTTTTGGCACACGGAGGTGCCTCGCAAAGTCTCGCGCCATTCCGAGTCCGGCGGACGAAGTTGGCCAGCCCCACCCCCCAAGGCTATAGCCCACCCGTTTTTGTGGCCTTTTTCCGCTGGACGAACTTGGCGCCCCGGCCTTCGGGCGGGTATTTTTGGTCGCGGCTGTGCCCGCGGCCTATTTTTGGCACACGGATGCGCCTCGCAAAGTCTCGCGCCATTCCGAGCCCGGCGGACGAAGATGGCCAGCCCCACCCCCCAAGGCTATAGCCCACCCGTTTTTGTGGCCTTTTTCCGCTGGACGAACCTGGCGCCCCGGCCTTCGGGCGGGTATTTTTGGACGCGGCTTTGCCCGCGGCCTATTTTTGGCACACGGAGGCACCTCGCAAAGTCTCGCGCCATTCCGAGTCCGGCGGACGAAGTTGGCCAGCCCCAACCCCCAAGGCTATAGCCCACCCGTTTTTATGGCCTTTTTCCGCTGGACGAACTTGGCGCCCCGCCCTTCGGGCGGGTATTTTTGGGCGCGGCTTCGCCCGCATCTTATTTTTGGCACACGGAGCCGCCTCCCAAAGTCTCGCGCCATTCCGAGCCCGGCGGACGAAGATGGCCAGCCCCACCCCCCAAGGCTATAGCCCACTCGTTTTTGTGACCTTTTACCACTGGACGAACTTGGCGCCCCGGCCTTCGGTCGGGTATTTTTGGGCGCGTCTGTGCCCGCGGCCTATTTTTGGCACACGGAGGCGCCTCGCAAAGTCTCGCGCCATTCCGAGTCCGGCGGACGAAGTTGGCCAGCCCCACCCCCGAAGGCTATAGCCCACCCGTTTTGGTGGCCTTTTACCGCTGGACGAACTTGGCGCGCCGGCCTTCGGGCGGGTATTTTTGGGCGCGGCTGTGCCCGCGGCCTATTTTTGGCACACGGAGGCCCCTCGCAAAGTCTCGCGCCATTCCGAGTCCGGCGGACGAAGTTGGCCAGCCCCACCCCCCTAGGCTATAGCCCACCCGTTTTTGTGGCCTTTTACCGCTGGACGAACTTGGCGCCCCAGCCTTCGGGCGGGTATTTTTGGGCGCGGCTGTGCGCGCGGCCTATTTTTGGCACACGGAGGTGCCTCGCAAAGTCTCGCGCCATTCCGAGTCCGGCGGACGAAGTTGGCCAGCCCCACCCTCCTAGGCTATAGCCCACCCGTTTTTGTGGCCTTTTACCGCTGGAGGAACTTGGCGCCCCGGCCTTCGGGCGGGTATTTTTGGGCGCGGCTGTGCCCGCGGCCTATTTTTGGTACACGGAGGCGCCTCGCAAAGTCTAGCGCCATTCCTAGTCCGGAGGACGAAGTTGGCCAGCCCCACCCCCCAAGGCTATAGCCCACCCGTTTTTGTGGCCTTTTACCGCTGGACGAACTTGGCGCCCCAGCCTTCGGGCGGGTATTTTTGGGCGCGGCTGTGCCCGCGGCCTATTTTTGGCACACGGAGGCGCCTCGTAAAGTCTCGCGCCATTCCGAGTCCGGCGGACGAAGTTGGCCAGCACCACCCCCCAAGGCTATAGCCCACCCGTTTTTGTGGCCTTTTACCACTGGACGAACTTGGCGCCCCGGCCTTCGGGCGGGTATTTTTGGGCGCGGCTGTGCCTGCGGCCTATTTTTGGCACACGGAGGCGCCTCGCAAAGTCTCGCGCCATTCCGAGTCCGGCGGACGAAGTTGGCGAGCCCCACCCCCCAAGGCTATAGCCCACCCGTTTTTGTGGCCTTTTACCACTGGACGAACTTGGCGCCCCGGCCTTCGGTCGGGTATTTTTGGGCGCGTCTGTGCCCGCGGCCTATTTTTGGCACACGGAGGCGCCTCGCAAAGTCTCGCGCCATTCCGAGTCCGGCGGACGAAGTTGGCCAGCCCCACCCCCCAAGGCTATAGCCCACCCGTTTTTGTGGCCTTTTACCGCTGGACGCACTTGGCGCGCCGGCCTTCGGGCGGGTATTTTTGTGTACGGCTGCGCCCGCGGCCTATTTTTGGCAGACGGAGGCGCCTCGCAAAGTCTCGCGCCATTCCGAGTCCGACAGACGAAGTTGGCCAGCCCCACCCCCCAAGGCTATAGCCCACCCGTTTTTGTGGCCTTTTACCGCTGGACGAACTTGGCGCCCCAGCCTTCGGGCGGGTATTTTTGGACGCGGCTGTGCCCGCGGCCTATTTTTGGCACACGGAGGTGCCTCGCAAAGTCTCGCACCATTCCGAGTCCGGCGGACGAAGTTGCCCAGCCCCACCCCCCAAGGCTATAGCCCACCCGTTTTTGTGGCCTTTTTCCGCTGGACGAACCTGGCGCCCCGGCCTTCGGGCGGGTATTTTTGGACGCGGCTTTGCCCGCGGCCTATTTTTGGCACACGGAGGCACCTCACAAAGTCTCGCGCCATTCCGAGTCCGGCGGACGAAGTTGGCCAGCCCCAACCCCCAAGGCTATAGCCCACCCGTTTTTATGGCCTTTTTCCGCTGGACGAACTTGGCGCCCCGCCCTTCGGGCGGGTATTTTTGGGCGCGGCTTCGCCCGCATCTTATTTTTGGCACACGGAGCCGCCTCCCAAAGTCTCGCGCCATTCCGAGTCCGGCTGACGAAGTGGGCCAGGCCCATCCCCGAAGGCTATAGCCCACCCGTTTTGGTGGCCTTTTACCGCTGGACGAACTTGGCGCGCCGGCCTTCGGGCGGGTATTTTTGGGCGCGGCTGTGCCCGCGGCCTATTTTTGGCACACGGAGGCCCCTCGCAAAGTCTCGCGCCATTCCGAGTCCGGCGGACGAAGTTGGCCAGCCCCACCCCCCTAGGCTATAGCCCACCCGTTTTTGTGGCCTTTTACCGCTGGACGAACTTGGCGCCCCAGCCTTCGGGCGGGTATTTTTGGGCGCGGCTGTGCGCGCGGCCTATTTTTGGCACACGGAGGTGCCTCGCAAAGTCTCGCGCCATTCCGAGTCCGGCGGACGAAGTTGGCCAGCCCCACCCTCCTAGGCTATAGCCCACCCGTTTTTGTGGCCTTTTACCGCTGGAGGAACTTGGCGCCCCGGCCTTCGGGCGGGTATTTTTGGGCGCGGCTGTGCCCGCGGCCTATTTTTGGTACACGGAGGCGCCTCGCAAAGTCTAGCGCCATTCCTAGTCCGGAGGACGAAGTTGGCCAGCCCCACCCCCCAAGGCTATAGCCCACCCGTTTTTGTGGCCTTTTATCGCTGGACGAACTTGGCGCCCCAGCCTTCGGGCGGGTATTTTTGGGCGCGGCTGTGCCCGCGGACTATTTTTGGCACACGGAGGCGCCTCGCAAAGTCTCGCACCATTCCGAGTCCGGCGGACGAAGTTGCCCAGCCCCACCCCCCAAGGCTATAGCCCACCCGTTTTTCTGGCCTTTTTACGCTGGACGAACTTGGCGCCCCGGCCTTCGGGCGGGTATTTTTGGCCGCGGCTGTGCCCGCGGACTATTTTTGGCACACGGAGGCGCCTCACAAAGTCTCGCGCCGTTCCGAGCCCGGCGGACGAAGTGGGCCAGCCCCACCCCCCAAGGCTATAGCCCACCCGTTTTTGTGGCCTTTTACCGCTGGACGAACTTGGCACCCCGGCCTTCGGGCGGGTATTTTTGGGCGCGGCTGTGCCCGCGGCCTATTTTTGGCACACGGAGGCGCCTCGCAAAGTCTCGCGCCATTCCGAGTCCGGCGGACGAAGTTGGCCAGCCCCACCCCCCAAGGCTATAGCCCACCCGTTTTTGTGGCCTTTTACCGCTGGAGGAACTTGGCGCCCCGGCCTTCGGGCGGGTATTTTTGGGCGCGGCTGTGCCCGCGGCCTTTTTTGGTACACGGAGGGGCCTCGCAAAGTCTCGCGCCATTCCGAGTCCGGCGGACGAAGTTGGCCAGCCCCACACCCCAAGGCTATAGCCCACCCGTTTTTGTGGCCTTTTACCGCTGGATGAACTTGGCGCCCCGACCTTCGGGCGGGTATTTTTGGGCGCGGCTGTGCCCGCGTACTATTTTTGGCACACGGAGGTGCCTCGCAAAGTCTCGCGGCATTCCGAGTCCGGCGGACGAAGTTGGCCAGCCCCACCCCCCAAGGCTATAGCCCACCTGTTTTTGTGGCCTTTTTCCGCTGGACGAACTTGGCGCCCCGGCCTTCGGCCGGGTATTTTTGGGCGCGGCTGTGACCGCGGCCTATTTTTGGCACACGAAGACGCCTCGCAAAGTCTCGCACCATTCCGAGTCCGGCGGACGAAGTTGGCCAGTCCCACCCCCCAAGGCTATAGCCCACCCGTTTTTGTGGCCTTTTTCCGCTGGACGAACTTGGCGCCCCGGCCTTCGGGCGGGTATTTCTGGGCGCGACTGTGCCCGCGGCCTATTTTTGGCAAATGGAGGTGCCTCGCAAAGTCTCGCGCCATTCCGAGTCCGGCGGACGAAGTTGGCCAGCCCCACCCCCCAAGGCCATAGCTCACCTGTTTTTGTGGCCTTTTTCCGCTGGACGAACTTGGCGCCCCGGCCTTCGGGCGGGTATTTTTGGGCGCGGCTGTGACCGCGGCCTATTTTTGGCACACGAAGGCGCCTCGCAAAGTCTCGCACCATTCCGAGTCCGGCGGACGAAGTTTGCCAGTCCCACCCCCCAAGGCTATAGCCCACCCGTTTTTGTGGCCTTTTTCCGCTGGACGAACTTGGCGCCCCGGCCTTCGGGCGGGTATTTCTGGGCGCGGCTGTGTCCGCGGCCTATTTTTGGCACACGGAGGCGCGTCGCAAAGTCTCGCACCATTCCGAGTCCGGCGGACGAAGTTGGCCAGCCCCACCCCCCTAGGCTATAGCCCACCCGTTTTTGTGGCCTTTTACCGCTGGATGAACTTGGCGCCCCAGCCTTCGGGCGGGTATTTTTGGGCGCGGCTGTGCCCGCGGCCTATTTTTGGCACACGGAGGCGCCTCGCAAAGTCTCGCGCCATTCCGAGTCCGGCGGATGAAGTTGGCCAGCCCCACCCCCCAAGGCTATAGCCCACCCGTTTTTGTGGCCTTTTACCGCTGGACGAACTTGGCGCCCCGGCGTTCGGGCGGGTATTTTTGGGCGCGGCTGTGCCCGCGGCCTATTTTTGGAACACGGAGGCGCCTCGTAAAGTCTCGCGCCATTCTGAGTCCGGCGGACGAAGTTGGCCAGCCCCACCCCCCAAGGCTATAGCCCACCCGTTTTTGTGGCCTTTTACCACTGGACGAACTTGGCGCCCCGGCCTTCGGGCGGGTATTTTTGGGCGCGGCTGTGACCGCGGCCTATTTTTCGCACACGAAGGCGCCTCGCAAAGTCTCGCACCATTCCGAGTCCGGCGGACGAAGTTTGCCAGTCCCACCCCCCAAGGCTATAGCCCACCCGTTTTTGTGGCCTTTTTCCGCTGGACGAACTTGGCGCCCCGGCCTTCGGGCAGGTATTTGTGGGCGCGGCTGTGTCCGCGGCCTATTTTTGGCACACGGAGGCGCGTCGCAAAGTCTCGCACCATTCCGAGTCCGGCGGACGAAGTTGGCCAGCCCCACCCCCCTAGGCTATAGCCCACCCGTTTTTGTGGCCTTTTACCGCTGGATGAACTTGGCGCCCCAGCCTTCGGGCGGGTATTTTTGGGCGCGGCTGTGCCCGCGGCCTATTTTTGGCACACGGAGGCGCCTCGCAAAGTCTCGCGCCATTCCGAGTCCGGCGGATGAAGTTGGCCAGCCCCACCCCCCAAGGCTATAGCCCACCCGTTTTTGTGGCCTTTTACCGCTGGACGAACTTGGCGCCCCGGCGTTCGGGCGGGTATTTTTGGGCGCGGCTGTGCCCGCGGCCTATTTTTGGAACACGGAGGTGCCTCGTAAAGTCTCGCGCCATTCTGAGTCCGGCGGACGAAGTTGGCCAGCCCCACCCCCCAAGGCTATAGCCCACCCGTTTTTGTGGCCTTTTACCACTGGACGAACTTGGCGCCCCGGCCTTCGGGCGGGTATTTTTGGGTGCGGCTGTGACCGCGGCCTATTTTTGGCACACGAAGGCGCCTCGCAAAGTCTCGCACCATTCCGAGTCCGGCGGACGAAGTTTGCCAGTCCCACCCCCCAAGGCTATAGCCCACCCGTTTTTGTGGCCTTTTTCCGCTGGACGAACTTGGCGCCCCGGCCTTCGGGCAGGTATTTCTGGGCGCGGCTGTGTCCGCGGCCTATTTTTGGCACACGGAGGCGCGTCGCAAAGTCTCTTACCATTCCGAGTCCGGCGGACGAAGTTGGCCAGCCCCACCCCCCTAGGCTATAGCCCACCCGTTTTTGTGGCCTTTTACCGCTGGACGAACTTGGCGCCCCAGCCTTCGGGCGGGTATTTTTGGGCGCGGCTGTGCCCGCGGCCTATTTTTGGCACACAGAGGCGCCTCGCAAAGTCTCGCGCCATTCCGAGTCCGGCGGATGAAGTTGGCCAGCCCCACCCCCCAAGGCTATAGCCCACCCGTTTTTGTGGCCTTTTACCGCTGGACGAACTTGGCGCCCCGGCGTTCGGGCGGGTATTTTTGGGCGCGGCTGTGCCCGCGGCCTATTTTTGGCACACGGAGGCGCCTCGTAAAGTCTCGCGCCATTCTGAGTCCGGCGGACGAAGTTGGCCAGCCCCACCCCCCAAGGCTATAACCCACCCGTTTTTGTGGCCTTTTACCGCTGGACGAACTTGGCGCCCCGGCCTTCGGGCGGGTATTTTTGGGCGCGGCTGTGCCCGCGGCCTATTTTTGGCACACGAAGGCACCTCGCAAAGTCTCGCGCCATTCCGAGTCCGGCGGACGAAGTTGGCCAGTCCCACCCCCCAAGGCTATAGCCCACCCGTTTTTGTGGCCTTTTTCCGCTGGACGAACTTGGCGCCCCGGCCTTCGGGCGGGTATTTTTGGGCGCGGCTGTGCCCGCGGCCTATTTTTGGCACACGGAGGTGCCTCGCAAAGTCTCGCGCCATTCCGAGTCTGGCGGATGAAGTTGGCCAGCCCCACCCCCCTAGGCTATAACCCACCCGTTTTTGTGTCCTTTTACCGCTGGACGAACTTGGCGCCCCAGCCTTCGGGCGGGTATTTTTGGGCGCAGCTGTGCCCGCGGCCTATTTTTGGCACACGAAGGCACCTCGCAAAGTCTCGCGCCATTCCGAGTCCGGCGGACGAAGTTGGCCAGTCCCACCCCCCAAGGCTATAGCCCACCCGTTTTTGTGGCCTTTTTCCGCTGGACGAACTTGGCGCCCCGGCCTTAGGGCGGGTATTTTTGGGCGCGGCTGTGCCCGCGGCCTATTTTTGGCACACGGAGGTGCCTCGCAAAGTCTCGCGCCATTCCGAGTCCGGCGGACGAAGTTGGCCAGTCCCACCCCCCAAGGCTATAGCCCACCCGTTTTTGTGGCCTTTTTCCGCTGGACGAACTTGGCGCCCCGGCCTTCGGGCGGGTATTTCTGGGCGCGGCTGTGTCCGCGGCCTATTTTTGGCACACGGAGGCGCGTCGCAAAGTCTCGCACCATTCCGAGTCCGGCGGACGAAGTTGGCCAGCCCCACCCCCCTAGGCTATAGCCCACCCGTTTTTGTGGCCTTTTACCGCTGGACGAACTTGGCGCCCCAGCCTTCGGGCGGGTATTTTTGGGCGCGGCTGTGCCCGCGGCCTATTTTTGGCACACGGAGGCGACTCGCAAAGTCTCGCGCCATTCCGAGTCCGGCGGATGAAGTTGGCCAGCCCCACCCCCCAAGGCTATAGCCCACCCGTTTTTGTGGCCTTTTACCGCTGGACGAACTTGGCGCCCCGGCGTTCGGGCGGGTATTTTTGGGCGCGGCTGTGCCCGCGGCCTATTTTTGGCACACGGAGGCGCCTCGTAAAGTCTCGCGCCATTCTGAGTCCGGCGGACGAAGTTGGCCAGCCCCACCCCCCAAGGCTATAACCCACCCGTTTTTGTGGCCTTTTACCGCTGGACGAACTTGGCGCCCCGGCCTTCGGGCGGGTATTTTTGGGCGCAGCTGTGCCCGCGGCCTATTTTTGGCACACGAAGGCACCTCGCAAAGTCTCGCGCCATTCCGAGTCCGGCGGACGAAGTTGGCCAGCCCCACCCCCCAAGGCTATAGCCCACCCGTTTTTGTGGCCTTTTTCCGCTGGACGAACTTGGCGCCCCGGCCTTCGGGCGGGTATTTTTGGGAGCGGCTGTGGCCGCGGCCTATTTTTGGCACACGGAGGCGCCTCGCAAAGTCTCGCGCCATTCCGAGTCCGGCGGACGAAGTTGGCCAGCCCCACCCCCCAAGGCTATAGCCCACCCGTTTTTGTGGCCTTTTTCCGCTGGACGAACTAGGCGCCCCGGCCTTCGGGCGGGTATTTTTGGGCGAGGCTGTGGCTGCGGCCTATTTTTGGCACATGGAGGTGCCTCGTAAAGTCTCGCGCCATTCCGTGTCCGGCGGACGAAGTTGGCCAGCC
The DNA here is from genome assembly GCA_030448935.1 of Citrus cavaleriei. Lineage (NCBI taxonomy): Eukaryota > Viridiplantae > Streptophyta > Magnoliopsida > Sapindales > Rutaceae > Citrus > Citrus cavaleriei. The sequence continues at coordinate 18,318 of JAUJEM010000385.1, forward strand.
CCACCCCCCAAGGCTATAGCCCACCCGTTTTTGTGGCCTTTTTCCGCAGGACGAACTGGGCGCCCCGGCCTTCGGGCGGGTATTTTTGGGCGCGGCTGTGCCCGCGGCCTATTTTTGGCACACGGAGGCGCCTCGCAAAGTCTCGCGCCATTCCGAGTCCGGCGGACGAAGTTGTCCAGCCCCACCCCCCAAGGCTATAGCCCACCCGTTTTTGTGGCCTTTTTCCGCTGGACAAACTTGGCGCCCCGGCCTTCGGGCGGGTATTTTTGGGAGCGGCTGTGGCCGCGGCCTATTTTTGGCACACGGAGGCACCTCGCAAAGTCTCGCGCCATTCCGAGTCCGGCGGACGAAGTTGGCCAGCCCCACCCCCCCAGGCTATAGCCCACCCGTTTTTGTGCCCATTTACCGCTGGACGAACTTGGCGCCCCGGCCTTCGGTCGGGTATTTTTGGGCGTGGCTGTGCCCGCGGCCTATTTTTGGCACACGGAGGCACCTCGCAAAGTCTCGCGCCATTCCGAGTCCGGCGGACGAAGTTGGCCAGCCCCACCCCCCAAGGCTATAGCCCACCCGTTTTTGTGGCCTTTTTCCGCTGGACGAACTAGGCGCCCCGGCCTTCGGGCGGGTATTTTTGGGCGAGGCTGTGGCTACGGCCTATTTTTGGCACATGGAGGTGCCTCGTAACATCTCGCGCCATTCCGAGTCCGGCGGACGAAGTTGGCCAGCCCCACCCCCCAAGGTTATAGCCTACCCGTTTTGTTGGCCTTTTTCCGCTGGACGAACTAGGCGCCCCGGCCTTCGGGCGGGTATTTTTGGGTGAGGCTGTGGCTGCGGCCTATTTTTGGCACATGGAGGTGCCTCGTAACATCTCGCGCCATTCCGAGTCCGGCGGACGAAGTTGGCCAGCCCCACCCCCCAAGGTTATAGCCTACCCGTTTTTGTGGCCTTTTTCCGCTGGACGAACTTGGCGCCCCGGCCTTCGGGCGGGTATTTTTGGGCGCGGCTGTGCCCGCGGCCTATTTTTGGCACACGGAGGTGCCTCGCAAAGTCTCGCGCCATTCCGAATCCGGCGGACGAAGTTGGCCAGCCCCACCCCCCAAGGCTATAGCCCACCCGTTTTTGTGGCCTTTTTCCGCTGGACGAACTTGGCGCCTCGACCTTCGGGCAGGTATTTTTGGGCGCGGCTGTGCCCGCGGCCTATTTTTGGCACATGGAGGTGCCTCGCAAAGTCTCGCGCCATTCCGTGTCCGGCGGACGAAGTTGGCCAGCCCCACCCCCCAAGGCTATAGCCTACCCGTTTTTGTGGCCTTTTACCGCTGGAAGAACTTGGCGCCCCGGCCTTCGGGTGGATATTTTTGGGCGCGGCGGTGCCCGCGGCCTATTTTTGGCACACGGAGGCGCCTCGCAATGTCTCGCGCCATTCCGAGTCCGGCGGACGAAGTTGGCCAGCCCCACCCCCCAAGGCTATAGCCCACCCGTTTTTGTGGCCTTTTTCCGCTGGACGAACTTGGTGCCCCGGCCTTCGGGCGGGTATTTTTGGGCGCGGCTGTGCCCGCGGCCTATTTTTGGCACACGGAGGCGCCTCGCAAAGTCTCGCGCCATTCCGAGTCCGGCGGACGAAGTTGTCCAGCCCCACCCCCCAAGGCTATAGCCCACCCGTTTTTGTGCCCTTTTACCGTTGGACGAATTTGGCGCCCCGGCCTTCGGTCGGGTATTTTTGGACGCGGCTGTGCCCGCGGACTATTTTTGGCACACGGAGTCACCTCGCAAAGTCTCGCGCCATTCCTAGTCTGGCGGACGAAGTTGGCCAGCCCCACCCCCCAAGGCTATAGCCCACCCGTTTTTGTGGCCTTTTACCGCTGGACGAACTTGGCGCCCCGGCCTTCGGGCGGGTATTTTTGGGTGCGGCTGCGCCCGCGGCCTATTTTTGGCACACGGAGGCGCCTCGCAAAGTCTCACGCCATTCCGAGTCCGCCGGACGAAGTTGGCCAGCCCCACCCCCCAAGGCTACAGCCCACCCGTTTTTGTGGCCTTTTTCCGCTGGACGAACTTGGCGCCCCGGCCTTCGGGCGGGTATTTTTGGGTACGGCTGTGCCCGCGGACTATTTTTGGCACACGGAGGCGCCTCGCAAAGTCTCGCGCCATTCCGAGTCCGGCGGACGAAGTTGGCCAGCCCCACCCCCTAAGGCTATAGCCCACCCGTTTTTGTGGCCTTTTTCCGCTGGACGAACGTGGCGCCCCGGTTTTCGGGCGGGTATTTTTGGGCGCGGCTGTGCCCGCGGCCTATTTTTGGGACACGGAGGTGCCTCGGAAAGTCTCGCGCCATTCCGAGTCCGGCGGACGAAGTTGGCCAGCCCCACCCCCCAAGGCTATAGCCCACCCGTTTTTGTGGCCTTTTTCCGCTGGACGAACTTGGCGCCCCGGTTTTCGGGCGGGTATTTTTGGGCGCGGCTGTGCCCGCGGCCTATTTTTGGGACACGGAGGTGCCTCGGAAAGTCTCGCGCCATTCCGAGTCCGGCGGACGAAGTTGGCCAGCCCCACCCCCCAAGGCTATAGCCCACCCGTTTTTGTGGCCTTTTTCCGCTGGACGAACTTGGCGCCCCGGCCTTCAGGCGGTTATTTTTGGGCACGGCTGTGCCCGCGGCCAGTTTTTGGCACACGGAGGCGCCTCGCAAAGTCTCGCGCAATTCCGAGTCCAGCGGATGAAGTTGGCCAGCCCGACCCCCCAAGGCTATAGCCCACCCGTTTTTGTGGCCTTTTTCCGCTGGACGAAATTGGCGCCCCGGCCTTCGGGCGGGTGTTTTTGGGCGCGGCTGTGCCCGTGGCCTATTTTTGGCACACGGAGGCGCCTCGCAAAGTCTCGCGCCATTCCGAGTCCGGCGGACGAAGTTGGCCAGCCCCACCCCCCAAGGCTATAGCCCACCCGTTTTTGTGGCCTTTTTCCGCTGGACGAACTTGGTGCCCCGGCCTTCGGGCGGGTATTTTTGGTCGCGTCTGTGTCCGCGGCCTATTTTTGGCACACGGAGGCGCCTCGCAAAGTCTCGCACCATTCCGAGTCCGGCGGACGAAGTTGGCCAGCCCCACCCCCCAAGGCTATAGCCCACCCGTTTTTGTGGCCTTTTTCCGCTGGACGAACTTGGCGCCCCAGCCTTCGGGGGGGTATTTTTGGGCGCGGCTGTGCCCGCGGCCTATTTTTGGCACACGGAGGCGCCTCGCAAAGTCTCGCGCCATTCCGAGTCCGGCGGACGAAGTTGGCCAGCCCCACCCCCCGAGGCAGCCCACCCGTTTTTGTGGCCTTTTTCCGCTGGACGAACTTGGCGCCCCGGCCTTCGGGCTGGTATTTTTGTGCGCGGCTGTGTCCGCGACCTATTTTTGGCGCACGGAGGCCCCTCGCAAAGTCTCGCGCCATTCCGAGTCCGGAGGACGAAGTTGGCCAGCCCCACCCCCCAAGGCTATAGCCCACCCGTTTTTGTGGCCTTTTACCGCTGGACGAACTTGGCGCCCCAGCCTTCGGGCGGGTATTTTTGGGCGCGGCTGTGCCATGACCTATTTTTGGGACACGGAGGCGCCTCGCAAAGTCTCGCGCCATTCCGAGTCCGGCGGACGAAGTTGGCCAGCCCCACCCCCCAAGGCTATATCCCACCCGTTTTTGTGGCCTTTTTCCGGTGGACGAACTTGGCGCCCCGGCCTTCGGGCGGGTATTTTTGGGCGAGGCTGTGCCCGCGGCCTATTTTTGGCACACGGAGGCACCTCGCAAAGTCTCGCGCCATTCCGAGTCTGGCGGACGAAGTTGGCCAGCCCCACCCCCCCACGCCATATCCCCCCCCTTTTTTGGGGCTTTTGCCCCTGGACGAACATGGCGCCCCGGCCTTCGGGAGGGTATTTTTGGGCGCGGCTGTGCCCGCGGCCTATTTTTGGCACACGGAGGTGCCTCGCAAAGTCTCGCGCCATTCCGAGTCCGGCGGACGAAGTGGGACAGCCCCACCCCCCAAGGCTATAGCCCACCCGTTTTTGTGGCCTTTTTCCGCTGGACGAACTTGGCGCCCCGACCTTCGGGCGGGTATTTTTTGGCGCGGCTGTGCCCGCGGCCTATTTTTGGCACACGGAGGCGCCTCGCAAAGTCTCGCGCCATTCCGAGTCCGGCGGACGAAGTTGGCCAGCCCCACCCCCCAAGGCTATAGCCCACCCGTTTTTGTGGCCTTTTACCGCTGGACGAACTTGGCGCCCCGGCCTTCGGGAGGGTATTTTTGTGCGCGGCTGTGCCCGCGGCCTATTTTTGGCACACGGAGGCGCCTCGCAAAGTCTCGCGCCATTCCGAGTCCGGCGGACGAAGTTGGCCAGCCCCACCCCCCAAGGCTATAGCCCACCCTTTTTTGTGGCCTTTTACCGCTGGACGAACATGGCGCCCCGGCCTTCAGGCTGGTATTTTTGGGTGCGGCTGTGCCCGCGGCCTATTTTTGGCACACGGAGGTGCCTCGTAAAGTCTCGCGCCATTCCGAGTCCGGCGGACGAAGTTGGCCAGCCCCACCCCCCAAGGCTATAGCCCACCCGTTTTTGTGGCCTTTTTCCGCTGGACGAACTTGGCACCCTGGCCTTCGGGCGGGTATTTTTGGGCGCGGCTGTGCCCGTGGCCTATTTTTGGCACACGCAGGCGCCTCGCAAAGTCTCGCGCCATTCCGAGTCCGGCGGACGAAGTTGGACAGCCCCACCCCCCAAGGCTATAGCCCACCCGTTTTTGTGGCCTTTTTCCGCTGGACAAACTTGGCGCCCCGGCCTTCGGGCGGGTATTTTTGGGAGCGGCTGTGCCCGCGGCCTATTTTTGGCACACGTAGGCGCCTCGCAAAGTCTCGCGCCATTCCGAGTCCGGCGGACGAAGTTGGCCAGCCCCACCCCCCAAGGCTATAGCCCACCCGTTTTTGTGGCCTTCTCCGCTGGACGAACTTGGCGCCCCAGCCTTCGGGCGGGTATTTTTGGGCGCGGCTGCGCCCGCGGCCTATTTTTGGCACACAGAGGCGCCTCGCAAAATCTCGCGCCATTCCGAGTCCGGTGGACGAAGTTGGCCAGCCCCACCCCCCAAGGCTATAGACCACCCGTTTTTGTGGCCTTTTACCGCTGTACGAACTTGGCGCCCCGGCCTTCGGTCGGGAATTTTTTGGGCGCGGCTGTGCCCGCAGCCTATTTTTGGCACACGGAGGTGCCTCGCAAAGTCTCGCGCCATTCCGAGTCCGGCGGACGAAGTTGGCCAGCCCCACCCCCCAAGGCTATATCCCACCCGTTTTTGTGGTCTTTTTCCGCTGGACGAACATGGCGCCCCGGCCTTCGGGAGGGTATTTTTGGGCGCGGCTGTGCCCGCGGCCTATTTTTGGCACACGGAGGTGCGTCGCAAAGTCTCGCGCCATTCCGAGTCCGGCGGACGAAGTTGGCCGGCCCACCCCCCAAGGCTATAGCCCACCCGTTTTTGTGGCCTTTTACCGCTGTACGAACTTGGCGCCCCAGCCTTCGGGCGGGTATTTTTGGGCGCGGCTGCGCCCGCGGCCTATTTTTGGCACACAGAGGCGCCTCACAAAATCTCGCGCCATTCCGAGTCCGGTGGACGAAGTTGGCCAGCCCCACCCCCCAAGGCTATAGACCACCCGTTTTTGTGGCCTTTTACCGCTGGACGAACTTGGCGCCCCGGCCTTCGGGCGGGTATTTTTGAGTGCGGCTGTGTCCGCGGCCTATTTTTGGCACACGGAAGCGCCTCGCAAAGTCTCGCGCCATTCCCAGTCCGGCGGACGAATTTGCCCAGCCCCACCCCCCAAGGCTATAGCCCACCCGTTTTTGTGGCCTTCTCCGCTGGACGAACTTGGCGCCCCAGCCTTCGGGCGGGTATTTTTGGGCGCGGCTGCGCCCGCGGCCTATTTTTGGCACACAGAGGCGCCTCGCAAAGTCTCGCGCCATTCCGAGTCCGGCGGACGAAGTTGGCCAGCCCCACCCCCCAAGGCTATAGCCCACCCGTTTTTGTGGCCTTTTACCGCTGTACGAACATGGCGCGCCGGCCTTCGGGCGGGTATTTTTGTGCGCGGCTGTGCCCGCGGCCTGTTTTTGGCACACGGAGGCGCCTCGCAAAGTCTCGCACCATTCCCAGTCCGGCGGACGAAGTTGGACAGCCCCACCCTCCAAGGCTATAGCCCACCCGTTTTTGTGGCCTTTTACCGCTGGACGAACTTGGCGCCCCGGCCTTCGGGCGGGTATTTTTGGACGCGGCTGTGCCCGCGGCCTATTTTTCGCACACGGAGGTGCCTCGCAAAGTCTCGCGCCATTCCGAGTCCGGCGGACGAAGTTGGCCAGCCCCACCCCCCAAGGCTATAGCCCACCCGTTTTTGTGGCCTTTTTCCGCTGGACGAACTTGGCGCCCCGGCCTTCGGGCGGGTATTTTTGGGCGCGGCTGTGCCCGCGGCCTATTTTTGTTACACGGAGGCACCTCGCAAAGTCTCGCGCCATTCCGAGTCCGGCGGACGAAGTTGGCCAGCCCCACCCACCAAGGCTATAGCCCACCCATTTTTGTGGCCTTTTTCTGCTGGACGAACTTGGCGCCCCCGCCTTCGGGCGGTTATTTTTGGGCGTTGCTGTGCCCGCGGCCTATTTTTGGCACACGGAGGCCCCTCGCAAAGTCTCACACCATTCCGAGTCCGGCGGACGAAGTTGGCCAGCCCCACCCACCAAGGCTATAGCCCACCCATTTTTGTGGCCTTTTTCCGCTGGACGAACTTGGCGCCCCGGCCTTCGGGCAGTTATTTTTTGGCGCGGCTGTGCCCGCGGCCTATTTTTGTCACACCGAGGCCCCTCCCAAAGTCTCGCGCCATTCCGAGTCCGGCGGACGAAGTTGGCCAGCCCCACCCCCCAAGTCTATAGCCCTCCCGTTTTTGTGGCCTTTTTCCGCTAGACGAACTTGCGCCCCGACCTTCGGGCGGTTCTTTTTGGGCGTGGCTGTGCCCGCGGCCTATTTTTGGCATACGGAGGCCCCTCGCAAAGTCTCGCGCCATTCCGAGTCCGGCGGACGAAGTTGGCCAGCCCCACCCACCAAGGCTATAGCCCACCCATTTTTGTGGCCTTTTTCCGCTGGACGAACTTGGCGCCCCGGCCTTTGGGCGGTTATTTTTGGTCACGGCTGTGCCCGCGGCCTATTTTTGGCACACGGAGGCGCCTCGCAAAGTCTCGCGCCATTCCGAGTCCGGCGGACGAAGTTGGCCAGCCCCACCCCCCAAGGCTATAGCCCACCCGTTTTTGTGGCCTTTTTCCGCTGGACGAACTTGGCTCCCCGGCCTTCGGGCGGGTATTTTTGGACGCGGCTGTGCCCGCGGCCTATTTTTCGCACACGGAGGCGCCTCACAAAGTCTCGCGGCATTCCGAGTCCGGCGGACGAAGTTGGCCAGCCCCACCCCCCAAGGCTATAGCCCACCTGTTTTTGTGGCCTTTTACCGCTGGACGAACTTGGCGCGCCGGCCTTCGGGCGGGTATTTTTGGGCGCGGCTGTGCCCGCAGCCTATTTTTGGCACACGGAGGCGCATCGCAAAGTCTCGCGCCATTCCGAGTCCGGCGGACGAAGTTGGCCAGCCCCACCCCCCAAGGCTATAGCCCACCCGTTTTTGTGGCCTTTTTCCGCTGGACGAACTTGGCGCCCCGGCCTACGGGCGGTTATTTTTTGGCGCGACTGTGCCCGCGGCCTATTTTTGGTACACGGAGGCCCCTCGCAAAGTCTCACGCCAGTCCAAGTCCGGCGGACGAAGTTGGCCAGCCCCACCCCCCAAGGCTATAGCCCACCCGTTTTTGGGGCCTTTTTCCGCTGGACGAACTTGGCGCCCCGACCTTCGGGCGGGTATTTTTTGGCGGGGCTGTGCCCACGGCCTATTTTTGGCACACGGAGGCGCCTCGCAAAGTCTCGCCCCATTCCGAGTCCGGCGGACGAAGTTGGCCAGCCCCACTCCCCAAGGCTATAGCCAACCCGTTTTTGTGGCCTTTTTCCGCTGGACGAACTTGGCGCCCCGGACTTCGGGCGGGTATTTTTTGGCCCGGCTGTGCCCGCGGCCTATTTTTGGCACAAGGAGGCACCTCGCAAAGTCTCGCGCCATTCCGAGTCCGGCGGACGAAGTTGGCCAGCCCCACCCCCCAAGGCTATAGCCCACCAGTTTTTGTGGCCTTTTTCCGCTGGACGAACTTAGCGCCCCGGCCTTCGGGCCGGTATTTTTGGACGCGGCTGTGCCCGCGGCCTATTTTTGGCCCACGGAGGCGCCTCGCAAAGTCTCGCGCCATTCCGAGTCCGGCGGACGAAGTTGGCCAGCCCCACCCCCCAAGGCAATAGCCAACCCGTTTTTGTGGCCTTTTTCCGCAGGACGAACTTGGCGCCCCGGCCTTCGGGCGGGTATTTTTGGGCGCGGCTGTCCCCGTGGCCTATTTTTGGCACACGGAGGTGCCGCGCAAATTCTCGCGCCATTCCGAGTCCGGCTGACGAAGTTGGCCGGCCCCACCCCCCAAGGCTATAGCCCACCCGTTTTTGTGGCCTTTTACCGCGGGACGAACTTGGCGCCCCGGCCTTCGGGCGGGTATTTTTGGGCGCGGCTGTCCCCGTGGCCTATTTTTGGCACACGGAGGCGCCTCGCAAAGTCTCGCGCCATTCCGAGTCCGGCGGACGAAGTATGCCAGCCCCACCCCCCAAGGCTATAGCCCACCCGTTTTTGTGGCCTTTTACCGCTGGACGAACTTGGCGCCCCCGCCTTTGGGCGGGTATTTTTGGGCGCGGCTGTGCCCGTGGCCTATTTTTGGCACACGGAGGCGCCTCGCAAAGTCTCGCGCCATTCCGAGTCCGGCGGACGAAGTTGGCCTGCCCCACCCCCCAAGGCTGTAGCCCACCCGTTTTTGTGGCCTTTTACTGCTGGACGAACCTGGCTCCCCGGCCTTCGGATGGGTATTTTTGGTTGCGGCTGTGCCCGCGGACTTTTTTTCGCACACGGAGGCGTCTCGCAAAGTCTCACGTCATTCCGAGTCTGGCGGACGAAGTTGGCCAGCCCCACCCCCCAAGGCTATAGCCCACCCGTTTTTGTGGCCTTTTTCCGCTGGACGAACTTGGCGCCCCGGCCTTCGGGAGGGTATTTTTGGGCGCGGCTGTGCCCGCGGTGTATTTTTTTCACACGGACGCACCTCGCAAAGTCTCGCGCCATTCCGAGTCCGGCGGACGAAGTTGGCCAGCCCCACCCCCCATGGCTATAGCCCACCCGTTTTTGTGGCCTTTTTCCGCTGGACGAACTTGGCGCCCCGGCCTTCGGGCGGGTATTTTTGGGCGCGGCTGTGCCCGCGCCCTATTTTTGGCACACGGAGGCGCCTCGCAGAGTCTCGCGCCATTCCGAGTCCGGCGGACGAAGTTGGCCAGCCCCACCTCCCAAGGCTATAGCCCACCCGTTTTTGTGGCCTTTTACCGCTGGACGAACTTGGCACCCCGGCCTTCTGGCGGGTATTTTTGGGTGCGGCTGTGCCCGCGGCCTATATTTGGCACACGGAGGCACCTCGCAAAGTCTCGCGCCATTCCGAGTCCGGCGGACGAAGTTGGCCAGCCCCACCCCCCAAGGCTGTAGCCCACACGTTTTTGTGGCCTTTTACTGCTGGACGAACTTGGCTCCCCGGCCTTCGGATGGGTATTTTTGGTTGCGGCTGTGCCCGCGGACTTTTTTTCGCACACGGAGGCGCCTCGCAAAGTCTCACGTCATTCCGAGTCTGGCGGACGAAGTCGGCCGGCCCCACCCCCCAAGGCTACAGCCCACCCGTTTTTGCGGCCTTTTTCCGCTGGACGAACTTGGCGCCCCGGCCTTCGGGCGGGTAGTTTTGGGCGCGGCTGTGCCCGCGGCCTATTTTTGGCACACGGAGGCGGCTCACAAAGTCTCGCGCCATTCCAAGCCCGGCGGACGAAGTTGGCCAGCCCCACCCCCCAAGGCTATAGCCCACCCGTTTTTGTGGCCTTTTTCCGATGGACGAACTTGGCGCCCCGGCCTTCGGGCGGGTATTTTTGGGCGCGGCTGTGCCCACGGCCTATTTTTGGCACATGGAGGCGCCTGGCAAAGTCTCGCCCCATTCCTAGTCCGGCGGACGAAGTTGGCCAGCCCCACCACCCAAGGCTATAGCCCACCCGTTTTTGTGGCCTTTTTCCGCTGGACGAACTTGGCGCCCCGGCCTTCGGGCGGGTATTTTTGGGCGCGGCTGTGCCCGCAGACTATTTTTGGCACACGGAGGCGCCTCGCAAAGTCTCACGCCATTCCGAGTCCGGCGGACGAAGTTGGCCAGCCCCACCCCCCAAGGCTATAGCCCACCCGTTTTTGTGGCCTTTTTCCGCTGGACGAACTTGGCGCCCCGGCCTTCGGGCGGGTATTTTTGGGAGCGGCTGTGCCCGCGGCCTATTTTTGGCACACGGAGGCGCCTCGCAAAGTCTCGCGCCATTCCGAGTCCGGCGGACGAAGTTGGCCAGCCCCACCCCCCAAGGCTATAGCCCACCCGTTTTTGTGGCCTTTTACCGCTGGACGAACTTGGCGCCCCGGCCTTCGGGTGGGTATTTTTGGACGCGGCTGTGCCCACGGTCTATTTTTGGCACACAGAGGTGCCTCGCAAAGTCTCGCGCCATTCCGAGTCCGGCGGACGAAGTTGGCCTGCCCCACCCCCCAAGGATATAGCCCACCCGTTTTTGTGGCCTTTTCCCGATGGACGAACTTGGCGCCCCGGCCTTCGGGCGGGTATTTTTGGGCGCGGCTGTGTCCGCGGCCTATTTTTGGAACACGGAGGGGCCTCGCAAAGTCTCGCGCAATTCCGAGTCCGGCGGACGAAGTTGGCCAGCCCCACCCCCCAAGGCTATAGCCCACCCGTTTTTGTGGCCTTTTACCGCTGGACGAACTTGGCGCCCCGGCCTTCGGGCGGGTATTTTTGGACGCGGCTGTGCCCGCGGTCTATTTTTGGCACACAGAGGCACCTCGCAAAGTCTCACGCCATTCCGAGTCCGGCGGACGAAGTTGGCCTGCCCCACCCCCCTAGGATATAGCCCACCCGTTTTTGTGGCCTTTTCCCGATGTACGAACTTGGCGCCCCGGCCTTCCGGCGGGTATTTTTGGGTGCGGCTGTGCCCGCGGTCTATTTTTGGCACACAGAGGCGCCTCGCAAAGTCTCACGCCATTCCGAGTCCGGCGGACGAAGTTGGCCTGCCCCACCCCCCAAGGATATAGCCCACCCGTTTTTGTGGCCTTTTACCGCTGGATGAACTTGGCGCCCCAGCCTTTGGGCGGGTATTTTTGGGTGCGGCTGTGCCCGCGGCCTATTTTTGGCACACGGAGGTGCCTCGCAAAGTCTCGCGCCATTCCGAGTCCGGCGGACGAAGTTGGCCAGCCCCACCCCCCCAAGGCTATCTCCCACCCGTTTTTGTGGCATTCTTCCGCTTTACGAACTTGGCGCCCCGGCCTTCGGGCGGGTATTTTTGGGTGCGGCTGTGCCCGCGGCCTATTTTTGGCACACGGAGGCGCCTCGCAAAGTCTCGCCCCATTCCTAGTCCGGCGGACGAAGTTGGCCAGCCCCACCCCCCAAGGCTATAGCCCACCCGTTTTTGTGGCCTTTTTCCGCTGGACGAACTTGGCGCCCCGGCCTTCGGGCGGGTATTTTTGGGCGCGGCTGTGCCCGCGGCCTATTTTTGGCACACAGAGGCGCCTCGCAAAGTCTCGCGCCATTCCCAGTCCGGCGGACAAAATTGGCCTGCCCCACCTCCCAAGGATATAGCCCACCCGTTTTTGTGGCCTTTTCCGGCTGGACGAACTTGGCGCCCCGGCCTTCGGGCGGGTATTTTTGGACGCGGCTGTGCCCGCGGCCTATTTTTGGCACACGGAGGCGCCTCGCAAAGTCTCATGCCATTCCAAGTCCGGCGGACGAATTTGGCCAGCCCCACCCCCCAAGGCTATAGCCCACCCGTTTTTGTGGCCTTTTTCCGCTGGACGAACTTGGCGCCCCGTCCTTCGGGCGGGTATTTTTGGGCGCGGCTGTGCCCGCGGCCTATTTTTGGAACACGGAGGCGCCTCGCAAAGTCTCGCGCCATTCCGAGTCCGGCGGACGAAGTTGGCCAGTCCCACCCCCCTAGGCTATAGCCCACCCGTTTTTGTGGCCTTTTACCGCTGGATGAACTTGGCGCCCCAGCCTTTGGGCGGGTATTTTTGGACGCGGCTGTGCCCGTGGCCTATTTTTCGCACACGGAGGTGCCTCGCAAAGTCTCGCGCAATTCCGAGTCCGGCGGACGAAGTGGGCCAGCCCCACCCCCCAAGGCTATAGCCCACCCGTTTTTGTGGCCTTTTACCGCTGGACGAACTTGGCGCCCCGGCCTTCGGGCGGGTATTTTTGGACGCGGCTGTGCCCGCGGTCTTTTTTTGGCACACAGAGGCGCCTCGCAAAGTCTCACGCCATTCCGAGTCCGGCGGACGAAGTTGGCCTGCCCCACCCCCCAAGGATATAGCCCACCCGTTTTTGTGGCCTTTTCCCGATGGACGAACTTGGTGCCCCGGCCTTCCGGCGGGTATTTTTGGGTGCGGCTGTGCCCGCGGCCTATTTTTGGCACACGGAGGTGCCTCGCAAAGTCTCGCGCCATTCCGAGTCGGGCGGACGAAGTTGGCCAGCCCCACCCCCCCAAGGCTATCTCCCACCCGTTTTTGTGGCCTTTTTCCGCTGTACGAACTTGGCGCCCCGGCCTTCGGGCGGGTATTTTTGGGTGCGGCTGTGTGCGCGGCCTATTTTTGGCACACCGAGGCGCCTCGTAAAGTCTCGCGCCATTCCGAGTCCGGCGGACGAAGTTGGCCAGCCCCACCCCCCAAGGCTATAGCCCACCCGTTTTTGTGGCCTTTTTCCGCTGGACGAACTTGGCGTCCCGGCCTTCGGACGGGTATTTTTGGGTACGGATGTGCCCGCGGCCTATTTTTGGCACACAGAGGTGCCTCGCAAAGTCTCGCGCCATTCCGAGTCCGGCGGACGAAGTTGGCCAGCCCCACCCCCCAAGGCTATAGCCCACCCGTTTTTCTTGCCTTTTTCCGCTTGACGAACTTGGCGCCCCGGCCTTCGGGTGGGTATTTTTGGGCGCGGCTGCGCCCGCGGCCTATTTTTGGCACACGGAGGCGCCTCGTAAAGTCTTGCGCCATTCCGAGTCCGGCGGACGAAGTTGGCCAGCCCCACCCCCCAAGGCTATAGCCCACCCGTTTTTGTGGCCTTTTTCCGCTGGACGAACTTGGCGCCCCGGCCTTCGGGGGGGTATTTTTGGGCGCGGCTGTACCCGCGCCCTATTTTTGGCACACGGAGGTGCCTCGCAAAGTCTCGCGCCATTCCGAGTCCGGCGGACGAAGTTGGCCAGCCCCACCCCCCAAGGCTATAGCCCACCCGTTTTTGTGGCCTTTTTCTGCTGGACGAACTTGGCGCCCGGCCTTCGGGCGGGTATTTTTGGGCGCGGCTGTACCTGCGGCCTAGTTTTGGCACACGGAGGCACCTCGCAAAGTCTCCCGCCATTCCGAGTCCGGCGGACGAAGTTGGCCAGCCCCACCCCCCAAGGCTATAGCCCACCCGTTTTTGTGGCCTTTTTCCGCTGGACAAACTTGGCGCCCCGACATAGGACCGGCGATTTTTAGGCGCTGCTGTGTCCGCGGCCTATTTTTGGCACACGGAGGCGCCTCGCAAAGTCTAGCGCCATTCCGAGTCCGGCGGACGAAGTTGGCCAGCCCCACCCCCCAAGGCTATAGCCAACCCGTTTTTGTGGCCTTTTTCCGCTCGGCGAGGTGGCGCCCCGCACTTGGGCGGGTATTTTTGTCTTGTGGCTGTGCCCGCGGCCTATTTTATGTACACGGAGGTGCCTCGCAAAGTCTCGCGCCATTCCGAGTCCGGCGGACGTAGTTGGCCAGCCCCACCCCCCAAGGCTATAGCCCACCCGTTTTTGTGGCCTTTTTCCGCTGGACGAACTTGGCGCCCCGGCCTTCGGGCGGGTATTTTTGTGCGCGGCTGTGCCCGCGGCCTATTTTTGGTACACGGAGGCACCTTGCAAAGTCTCCCGCCATTCCGAGTCCGGCGGACGAAGTTGGCCTGCCCCACCCCCCAAGGCTATAGCCCACCCGTTTTTGTGGCCTTTTTCCGCTGGACGAACTTGGCGCCCCGGCCTTCGGGTGGGTATTTTTGGGCACGGCTGTGCCCGCGGCCTATTTTTGGCTCACGGAGGCGCCTCGCAAGGTATCACGCCGTTCCGAGTACGGCGGACGAAGTGGGCCAGCCCCACCCCCCAAGGCTATAGACCCCCCGTTTTTGTGGCCTTTTTCCGCTGGACGAACTTGGCGCCCCGGCCTTCGGGCGGGTATTTTTGGGCGCGGCTGTACCTGCGGCCTAGTTTTGGCACACGGAGGCACCTCGCAAAGTCTCCCGCCATTCCGAGTCCGGCGGACGAAGTTGGCCAGCCCCACCCCCCAAGGCTATAGCCCACCCGTTTTTGTGGCCTTTTTCCGCTGGACGAACTTGGCGCCGCGGCCTTCGGGCGGTTATTTTTGGGCGCGGCTGTGTCCGCGGCCTATTTTTGGTACACGGTGACCGCTCGTAAAGTTTCGCGCCATTCCGACTCCGGCGGACGAAGTTGGCCAGCCCCACCCCCCAAGGCTATAGCCCACCCGTTTTTGTGGCCTTTTTCCGCTGGACGAACTTGGCGCCCCGGCCTTCGGGCGGTTATTTTTGGCGCGGCTATGTCCCATGGCCTATTTTTGGCACACGGAGGCGCCTCGCAAAGTCTCGCGCTATTCCGAGTCCGGCGGACGAAGTTGGCCAGCCCCACCCCCCAAGGCTATAGCCCACCCGTTTTTGTGGCCTTTTTCCGCTCGACGAAATTGGCGCCCCGGCCTTCGGGCGGGTTTTTTTGGGCGCGGCTGTACCTACGGCCTAGTTTTGGCACACGGAGGCACCTCGCAAAGTCTCCCGCCATTCCGAGTCCGGCGGACGAAGTTGGCCAGCCCCACCCCCAAGGCTATAGCCCACCCGATTTTGTGGCCTTTTTCCGCTGGACAAACTTGGCGCCCCGGCCTTTGGGCGGGTATTTTTGGGCGCGGCTGTGTCCGCGGCCTATTTTTGGCACACGGAGGCACCTCGTAAAGTCTCGCGCTATTCCGAGTCCGGCGGACGAAGTTGGCCAGCCCCACCCCCCAAGGCTATACCCACCCGTTTTTGTGGCCTTTTTCCGCTCAACGAAATTGGAGCCCCGGCCTTCGGGCGGGTTTTTTTGGCGCGGCTGTGCCCGCTGGCCTATTTTTGGCACATGGAGGTGCCTCGCAAAGTCTCGCTATTCCGAGTCCCGCGGACGAAGTTGGCCAGCCCCACCCCCAAGGCTATAGCCCACCCGTTTTGTGGCCTTTTTCCGCTCGGACGAATTGGCGGCCCGGCCTTCGGGCGGGTTTTTTTGGGCGCGGCTGTGCCCGCGGCCTATTTTTGGTACACGGAGGTGCCTCGCAAAGTCTCGCGCCATTCCGAGTCCGGCGGACGAAGTTGGCCAGCCCCACCCCCCAAGGCTATAGCCCACCCGTTTTTGTGGCCTTTTTCCGCCGGACGAAGTTGGCGCCCCGGCCTTCGGGCGGGTATTTTTGGGCGCGGCTGTGGCCGCGGCCTATTTTTGGCACACGGAGGCACCTCACAAAGTCTCGCGCCATTCCGAGTCCGGCGGACGAAGTGGGCCAGCCCCACCCCCCAAGGCTATAGACCACCCGTTTTTGTGGCCTTTTTCCGCTGGACGAACTTGGCGCCACGGCCTTCGGGCGGGTATTTTTGGGCGCGGCTGTGCCCGCGGCCTAGTTTTGGCACACGGAGGCGGCTCGCAAAGTCTCGCGCCATTCCGAGTCCGGCGGACGAAGTTGGCCAGCCCCACCCCCCAAGGCTATAGCCCACTCGTTTTTGTGGCCTTTTTCCGCTGGACGAACTTGGCGCCCCGGCCTTCGGGGGGGTATTTTTGGGCGCGGCTGTGGCTGCGGCCTATTTTTGGCACACGGAGGCACCTCGCAAAGTCTCGCGCCATTCCGAGTCCGGCGGACGAAGTGGGCCAGCCCCACCCCCCAAGGCTATAGCCCACCCGTTTTTGGGGCCTTTTTCAGCTGGACGAACTTGGCGCCCCGGCCTTCGGGCGGGTATTTTTGGGCACGGCTGTACCTGCGGCCTAGTTTTCGCACACGGAGGCACCTCGCAAAGTCTCCCGCCATTCCGAGTCCGGCGGACGAAGTTGGCCAGCCCCACCCCCCAAGGCTATAGCCCACCCGTTTTTGTCGCCTTTTTCCGCTGGACAAACTTGGCGCCCCGGCCTTCGGGCGGGAATTTTTGGGCGCGGCTGTGTCCGCGGCCTATTTTTGGCACACGGAGGCGCCTCGCAAAGTCTAGCGCCATTCCGAGTCCGGCGGACGAAGTTGGCCAGCCCCACCCCCCAAGGCTATAGCCCACCCGTTTTTGTGGCCTTTTTCCGCTCGACGAAATTGGCGCCCCGCCCTTCGGGCGGGTATTTTTGTGCGCGGCTGTGCCCGCGGCCTATTTTTGGTACACGGAGGTGCCTCGTAAAGTCTCGCGCCATTCCGAGTCCGGCGGACGAAGTTGGCCAGCCCCACCCCCCAAGGCTATAGCCCACCCGTTTTTGTGGCCTTTTTCCGCTGGACGAACTTGGCGCCACGGCCTTCGGACGGGTATTTTTGGGCGCAGCTGTGCCCGTGGCCTAGTTTTGGCACACGGAGGCGTGTCGCAAAGTCTCGCGCCATTCCGAGTCCGGCGGACGAAGTTGGCGAGCCCCACCCCCCAAGGCTATAGCCCACCCGTTTTTGTGGCCTTTTTCCGGTGGACGAACTTGGCGCCCCGGCCTTCGGGCGGGTATTTTTGGGCGCGGCTGTGCCCGCGGCCTATTTTTGGCACACGGAGACGCCTCACAAAGTCTCGCGCCATTCCGAGTCCGGCGGACGAAGTTGGCCAGCCCCACCCCCCAAGGCTATAGCCCACCCGTTTTTGTGGCCTTTTTACGCTGGACGAACTTGGCGCCCCGGCCTTCGGGCGGGTATTTTTGGGTGAGGCTGTGCCCGCGGCCTATTTTTGGCACACGGAGGCGCGTCGCAAAGTCTCGCGCCATTCGGAGTCCGGCGGACGAAGTTGGCCAGCCCCACCCCCAAGGCTATAGCCCACCCGTTTTTGTGGCCTTTTACCGCTGGACGAACTTGGCGCCCCCGCCTTCGGGCTGGTATTTTTGGGCGCGGCTGTGCCCTCGGCCTATTTTTGGCACACGGAGGCGCCTCGCAAAGTCTCGCGCCATTCCGAGTCCGGCGGACGAAGTTGGCCAGCCCCACCCCCCAAGGCTATAGCCAACCCGTTTTTGTGGCCTTTTTACGCTGGACGAACTTGGCGCCCCGGCCTTCGGGCGGGTATTTTTGGGTGCGGCTGTGCCCGCGGCCTATTTGTGGCACACGGAGGAGCATCACAAAGTCTCGCGCCATTCCGAGTCCGGCGGACGAAGTTGGCCAGCCCCACCCCCCAAGGCTATAGCCCACCCGTTTTTGTGGCCTTTTTCCGCTGGACGAACTTGGCGCCCCGGCCTTCGGGCGGGTATTTTTGGGCGCGGCTGTGCCCGCGGCCTATTTTTGGCACACGGAGACGCCTCACAAAGTCTCGCTCCATTCCGAGTCCGGCGGACGAAGTTGGCCAGCCCCACCCCCCAAGGCTATAGCCCACCCGTTTTTGTGGCCTTTTTCCGCTGGACGAACTTGGTGCCCCGGCCTTCGGGCGGGTATTTTTGGGCGCGGCTGTGCCCGCGGCCTATTTTTGGCACACGGAGGCGCCTCGCAAAGTCTCGCGCCATTCCGAGACCGGCGGACGAAGTTGGCCAGCCCCATCCCCCAAGGCTATAGCCCACCCGTTTTTGTGGCCTTTTTCCGCTGGACGAACTTGGCGCCCCGGCCTTCGGGCGGGTATTTTTGGGCGCGGCTGTGGCCGCGGCCTATTTTTGGCACACGGAGGCACCTCGCAAAGTCTCGCGCCATTCCGAGTCCGGCGGACGAAGTTGGCCAGCCCACCCCCCAAGGCTATAGCCCACCCGTTTTTGTGGCCTTTTTCCGCTGGATGAACTTGGCGCCCCGGCCTTCGGGCGGGTATTTTTGGGCGCGGCTGTGCCCGCGGCCTATCTTTGGCACACGGAGGCGCCTCGCAAAGTCTCGCGCCATTCCGAGTTCGGCGGACGAAGTTGGCCAGCCCCACCCCCCAAGGCTATAGCCCACCCGTTTTTGTGGCCTTTTTCCGCTGGACGAACTTGGCGCCCCGGCCTTCGGGCGGGTATTTTTGGGCGCGGCTGTACCCACGGCCTATTTTTGGCTCACGGAGGCGCCTCGCAAGGTATCAGGCCGTTCCGAGTCCGGCGGACGAACTTGGCCAGCCCCACCCCCCAAGGCTATAGCCCCCCCGTTTTTGTGGCCATTTTCCGCTGGACGAACTTGGCGCCCCGGCCTTCGGGCGGGTATTTTTGGGCGCGGCTGTGTTTGGCCTACCACAGCACACGGAGGTGCCTCGGTAAGTCTCGCGCCATTCCGAGTCCGACGGACGAAGTTGGCCAGCCCCACCCCCCAAGGCTATAGCCCACCCGTTTTTGTGGCCTTTTTCCGCTGGACGAACTTTGCGCCCCGGCCTTCGGGCGGGTATTTTTGGGCACGGCTGTGCTCGCGGCCTTTTTTTGGCACACGGAGGTGCCTCGAAAGGTGTCGCGCCATTCCGAGTCCGGCGGACGAAGTTGGCCAGCCCCACCCCCCAAGGCTATAGCCCACCCGTTTTTGTGGCCTTTTTCCGCTGGACGAACTTGGCGCCCGGCCTTCGGGCGGGTATTTTTGGGCGCGGCTGTACCTGCGGCCTAGTTTTGGCACACGGAGGCACCTCGCAAAGTCTCCCGCCATTCCGAGTCCGGCGGACGAAGTTGGCCAGCCCCACCCCCCAAGGCTATAGCCCACCCGTTTTTGTCGCCTTTTTCCGCTGGACAAACTTGGCGCCCCGGCCTTCGGGCGGGAATTTTTGGGCGCGGCTGTGTCCGCGGCCTATTTTTGGCACACGGAGGCGCCTCGCAAAGTCTAGCGCCATTCCGAGTCCGGCGGACGAAGTTGGCCAGCCCCACCCCCCAAGGCTATAGCCCACCCGTTTTTGTGGCCTTTTTCCGCTCGTGAAATTGGCGCCCCGCCCTTCGGGGGCGGGTATTTTTGTGCGCGGCTGTGCCCGCGGCCTATTTTTGGTACACGGAGGTGCCTCGTAAAGTCTCGCGCCATTCCGAGTCCGGCGGACGAAGTTGGCCAGCCCCACCCCCCAAGGCTATAGCCCACCCGTTTTTGTGGCCTTTTTCCGCTGGACGAACTTGGCGCCCCGGCCTTCGGGCGGGTATTTTTGTCTTTGGCTGTGCCCGCGGCCTATTTTTGGTACACGGAGGCACCTCACAAAGTCTCCCGCCATTCCGAGTCCGGCGGACGAAGTTGGCCTGCACCACCCCCCAAGGCTATAGCCCACCCGTTTTTGTGGCCTTTTTCCGCTGGACGAAGTTGGCGCCCCGGCCTTCGGGCGGGTATTTTTGGGCGCGGCTGTGGCCGCGGCCTATTTTTGGCACACGGAGGCACCTCACAAAGTCTCGCGCCATTCCGAGTCCGGCGGACGAAGTGGGCCAGCCCCACCCCCCAAGGCTATAGCCCACCCGTTTTTGTGGCCTTTTTCCGCTGGACGAACTTGGCGCCCCGGCCTTCGGGCGGGTATTTTTGTGCGCGGCTGTGCCCGCGGCCTATTTTTGGTACACGGAGGCACCTCGCAAAGTCTCCCGCCATTCCGAGTCCGGCGGACGAAGTTGGCCTGCCCCACCCCCCAAGGCTATAGCCCACCCGTTTTTGTGGCCTTTTTCCGCTGGACGAACTTGGCGCCCCGGCCTTCGGGCGGGTATTTTTGGACGCGGCTGTGCCAGCGGCCTATTTTTGGCTCACGGAGGCGCCTCGCAAGGTATCACGCCGTTCCGAGTCCGGCGGACGAACTTGGCCAGCCCCACCCCCCAAGGCTATAGCCCACCCGTTTTTGTGGCCTTTTTCTGCTGGACGAACTTGGCGCCCGGCCTTCGGGCGGGTATTTTTGGGCGCGGCTGTGCCCGCGGCCTATTTTTGGCTCACGGAGGCGCCTCGCAAGGTCTCACGCCGTTCCGAGTCCGGCGGACGAAGTTGGCCAGCCCCACCCCCCAAGGCTATAGCCCACCCGTTTTTGTGGCCTTTTTCCGCTGGACGAACTTGGCGCCCCGGCCTTCGGGCGGGTATTTTTGGGCGCGGCTGTGCCAGCGGCCTATTTTTGGCTCACGGAGGCGCCTCGCAAGGTATCACGCCGTTCCGAGTCCGGCGGACGAACTTGGCCAGCCCCACCCCCCAAGGCTATAGCCCACCCGTTTTTGTGGCCTTTTTCTGCTGGACGAACTTGGCGCCCGGCCTTCGGGCGGGTATTTTTGGGCGCGGCTGTACCTGCGGCCTAGTTTTGGCACACGGAGGCACCTCGCAAAGTCTCCCGCCATTCCGAGTCCGGCGGACGAAGTTGGCCAGCCCCACCCCCCAAGGCTATAGCCCACCCGTTTTTGTGGCCTTTTTCCGCTGGACAAACTTGGCGCCCCGGCCTTCGGGCGGGTATTTTTGGTTGCGGCTGTGTCCGCGGCCTATTTTTGGCACACGGAGGCTCCTCGCAAAGTCTAGCGCCATTCCGAGTCCGGCGGACGAAGTTGGCCAGCCCCACCCCCCAAGGCTATAGCCCACCCGTTTTTGTGGCCTTTTTCCGCTCGACGAAATTGGCGCCCCGCACTTCGGGCGGGTATTTTTGTGCGCGGCTGTGCCCGTGGCCTATTTTATGTACACGGAGGTGCCTCGCAAAGTCTCGCGCCATTCCGAGTCCGGCGGACGAAGTTGGCCAGCCCCACCCCCCAAGGCTATAGCCCACCCGTTTTTGTGGCCTTTTTACGCTCGACCAACTTGGCGGCCCGGACTTCGGGCGGGTATTTTTGTGCGCGGCTGTGCCCGCGGCCTATTTTTGGTACACGGAGGCACCTTGCAAAGTCTCCCGCCATTCCGAGTCCGGCGGACGAAGTTGGCCAGCCCCACCCCCCAAGGCTATAGCCCACCCGTTTTTGTGGCCTTTTTCCGCTGGACGAACTTGGCGCCCCGGCCTTCGGGCGGGTATTTTTGTCTTGTGGCTGTACCTGCGGCCTAGTTTTGGCACACGGAGGCACCTCGCAAAGTCTCCCGCCATTCCGAGTCCGGCGGACGAACTTGGCCAGCCCCACCCCCAAGGCTATAGCCCACCCGTTTTGTCGCCTTTTCCGCTGGACAAACTTGGCGCCCCGGCCTTCGGGCGGGAATTTTTGGGCGCGGCTGTGTCCGCGGCCTATTTTTGGCACACGGAGGCGCCTCGCAAAGTCTAGCGCCATTCCGAGTCCGGCGGACGAAGTTGGCCAGCCCCACCCCCCAAGGCTATAGCCCACCCGTTTTTGTGGCCTTTTTCCGCTGGACAAACTTGGCGCCCCGGCCTTCGGGCGGGTATTTTTGGTTGCGGCTGTGTCCGCGGCCTATTTTTGGCACACGGAGGCGCCTCGCAAAGTCTAGCGCCATTCCGAGTCCGGCGGACGAAGTTGGCCAGCCCCACCCCCCAAGGCTATAGCCCACCCGTTTTTGTGGCCTTTTTCCGCTCGACGAAATTGGCGCCCCGCACTTCGGGCGGGTATTTTTGTGCGCGGCTGTGCCCGCGGCCTATTTTATGTACACGGAGGTGCCTCGCAAAGTCTCGCGCCATTCCGAGTCCGGCGGACGAAGTTGGCCAGCCCCACCCCCCAAGGCTATAGCCCACCCGTTTTTGTGGCCTTTTTCCGCTGGACGAACTTGGCGCCCCGGCCTTCGGGCGGGTATTTTTGTGCGCGGCTGTGCCCGCGGCCTATTTTTGGTACACGGAGGCACCTTGCAAAGTCTCCCGCCATTCCGAGTCCGGCGGACGAAGTTGGCCAGCCCCACCCCCCAAGGCTATAGCCCACCCGTTTTTGTGGCCTTTTTCCGCTGGACGAACTTGGCGCCCCGGCCTTCGGGCGGGTATTTTTGTGCGCGGCTGTACCTGCGGCCTAGTTTTGGCACACGGAGGCACCTCGCAAAGTCTCCCGCCATTCCGAGTCCGGCGGACGAAGTTGGCCAGCCCCACCCCCCAAGGCTATAGCCCACCCGTTTTTGTCGCCTTTTTCCGCTGGACAAACTTGGCGCCCCGGCCTTCGGGCAGGAATTTTTGGGCGCGGCTGTGTCCGCGGCCTATTTTTGGCACACGGAGGCGCCTCGCAAAGTCTAGCGCCATTCCGAGTCCGGCGGACGAAGTTGGCCAGCCCCACCCCCCAAGGCTATAGCCCACCCGTTTTTGTGGCCTTTTTCCGCTTGACGAAATTGGCGCCCCGCCCTTCGGGCGGGTATTTTTGTGCGCGGCTGTGCCCGCGGCCTATTTTTGGTACACGGAGGTGCCTCGTAAAGTCTCGCGCCATTCCGAGTCCGGCGGACGAAGTTGGCCAGCCCCACCCCCCAAGGCTATAGCCCACCCGTTTTTGTGGCCTTTTTCCGCTGGACGAACTTGGCGCCCCGGCCTTCGGGCGGGTATTTTTGTGCGCGGCTGTGCCCGCGGCCTATTTTTGGTACACGGAGGCACCTCACAAAGTCTCCCGCCATTCCGAGTCCGGCGGACGAAGTTGGCCTGCACCACCCCCCAAGGCTATAGCCCACCCGTTTTTGTGGCCTTTTTCCGCTGGACGAAGTTGGCGCCCCGGCCTTCGGGCGGGTATTTTTGGGCGCGGCTGTGGCCGCGGCCTATTTTTGGCACACGGAGGCACCTCACAAAGTCTCGCGCCATTCCGAGTCCGGCGGACGAAGTGGGCCAGCCCCACCCCCCAAGGCTATAGCCCACCCGTTTTTGTGGCCTTTTTCCGCTGGACGAACTTGGCGCCCCGGCCTTCGGGCGGGTATTTTTGTCTTGCGGCTGTGCCCATGGCCTATTTTTGGTTCACGGTGGCACCTCGCAAAGTCTCCCGCCATTCCGATCCCGGCGGACGAAGTTGGCCTGCCCCACCCCCCAAGGCTATAGCCCACCCGTTTTTGTGGCCTTTTTCCGCTGGACGAACTTGGCGCCCCGGCCTTCGGGCGGGTATTTTTGGGCGCGGCTGTGCCCGCGGCCTATTTTTGGCTCACGGAGGCGCCTCGCAAGGTATCACGCCGTTCCGAGTCCGGCGGACGAAGTTGGCCAGCCCCACCCCCCAAGGCTATAGCCCACCCGTTTTTGTGGCCTTTTTCCGCTGGACGAACTTGGCGCCCCGGCCTTCGGGCGGGTATTTTTGGGCGCGGCTGTGCCAGCGGCCTATTTTTGGCTCACGGAGGCGCCTCGCAAGGTATCACGCCGTTCCGAGTCCGGCGGACGAACTTGGCCAGCCCCACCCCCCAAGGCTATAGCCCACCCGTTTTTGTGGCCTTTTTCTGCTGGACGAACTTGGCGCCCGGCCTTCGGGCGGGTATTTTTGGGCGCGGCTGTACCTGCGGCCTAGTTTTGGCACACGGAGGCACCTCGCAAAGTCTCCCGCCATTCCGAGTCCGGCGGACGAAGTTGGCCAGCCCCACCCCCCAAGGCTATAGCCCACCCGTTTTTGTGGCCTTTTTCCGCTGGACGAACTTGGCGCCCCGGCCTTCGGGCGGTTATTTTTGGGCGCGGCTGTGTCCGCGGCCTATTTTTGGTACACGGTGACCGCTCGTAAAGTTTCGCGCCATTCCGAGTC
Source organism: Citrus cavaleriei (assembly GCA_030448935.1). Taxonomy (NCBI): domain Eukaryota; kingdom Viridiplantae; phylum Streptophyta; class Magnoliopsida; order Sapindales; family Rutaceae; genus Citrus; species Citrus cavaleriei. The sequence goes on from JAUJEM010000385.1 coordinate 42,166, forward strand.
CGGCGGACGAAGTTGGCCAGCCCCACCCCCCAAGGCTATAGCCCACCCGTTTTTGTGGCCTTTTTCCGCTGGACGAACTTGGCGCCCCGGCCTTCGGGCGGTTATTTTTGGGCGCGGCTATGTCCGCGGCCTATTTTTGGCACACGGAGGCGCCTCGCAAAGTCTCGCGCTATTCCGAGTCCGGCGGACGAAGTTGGCCAGCCCCACCCCCCAAGGCTATAGCCCACCCGTTTTTGTGGCCTTTTTCCGCTCGACGAAATTGGCGCCCCGGCCTTCGGGCGGGTTTTTTTGGGCGCGGCTGTACCTACGGCCTAGTTTTGGCACACGGAGGCACCTCGCAAAGTCTCCCGCCATTCCGAGTCCGGCGGACGAAGTTGGCCAGCCCCACCCCCCAAGGCTATAGCCCACCCGTTTTTGTGGCCTTTTTCCGCTGGACAAACTTGGCGCCCCGGCCTTTGGGCGGGTATTTTTGGGCGCGGCTGTGTCCGCGGCCTATTTTTGGCACACGGAGGCACCTCGTAAAGTCTCGCGCTATTCCGAGTCCGGCGGACGAAGTTGGCCAGCCCCACCCCCCAAGGCTATACCCACCCGTTTTTGTGGCCTTTTTCCGCTCAACGAAATTGGAGCCCCGGCCTTCGGGCGGGTTTTTTTGGGCGCGGCTGTGCCCGCGGCCTATTTTTGGCACATGGAGGTGCCTCGCAAAGTCTCGCGCTATTCCGAGTCCGGCGGACGAAGTTGGCCAGCCCCACCCCCCAAGGCTATAGCCCACCCGTTTTTGTGGCCTTTTTCCGCTCGACGAAATTGGCGCCCCGGCCTTCGGGCGGGTTTTTTTGGGCGCGGCTGTGCCCGCGGCCTATTTTTGGTACACGGAGGTGCCTCGCAAAGTCTCGCGCCATTCCGAGTCCGGCGGACGAAGTTGGCCAGCCCCACCCCCCAAGGCTATAGCCCACCCGTTTTTGTGGCCTTTTTCCGCCGGACGAAGTTGGCGCCCCGGCCTTCGGGCGGGTATTTTTGGGCGCGGCTGTGGCCGCGGCCTATTTTTGGCACACGGAGGCACCTCACAAAGTCTCGCGCCATTCCGAGTCCGGCGGACGAAGTGGGCCAGCCCCACCCCCCAAGGCTATAGACCACCCGTTTTTGTGGCCTTTTTCCGCTGGACGAACTTGGCGCCACGGCCTTCGGGCGGGTATTTTTGGGCGCGGCTGTGCCCGCGGCCTAGTTTTGGCACACGGAGGTGGCTCGCAAAGTCTCGCGCCATTCCGAGTCCGGCGGACGAAGTTGGCCAGCCCCACCCCCCAAGGCTATAGCCCACTCGTTTTTGTGGCCTTTTTCCGCTGGACGAACTTGGCGCCCCGGCCTTCGGGGGGGTATTTTTGGGCGCGGCTGTGGCTGCGGCCTATTTTTGGTACACGGAGGCACCTCGCAAAGTCTCGCGCCATTCCGAGTCCGGCGGACGAAGTGGGCCAGCCCCACCCCCCAAGGCTATAGCCCACCCGTTTTTGGGGCCTTTTTCCGCTGGACGAACTTGGCGCCCCGGCCTTCGGGCGGGTATTTTTGGGCGCGGCTGTGCCCGCGGCCTATTTTCGGCTCACGGAGGCGCCTCGCAAGGTCTCACGCCGTTCCGAGTCCGGCGGACGAAGTTGGCCAGCCCCACCCCCCAAGGCTATATCCCCCCCGTTTTTGTGGCCTTTTTCCGCTGGACGAACTTGGCGCCCCGGCCTTCGGGCGGGTATTTTTGGGCGCGGCTGTGTCCGCGGCCTATTTTTGGCACACGGAGGTGCCTCGCAAAGTCTCGCGCCATTCCGAGTCCGGCGGATGAAGTTGGCCTGCCCCACCCCCCAAGGCTATAGCCCACCCGTTTTTGTGGCCTTTTTCCGCTCGACGAAATTGGCGCCCCGCCCTTCGGGCGGGTATTTTTGGGCGCGGCTGTGCCCGCGGCCTATTTTTGGCACACGGAGGTGCCTCGCAAAGTCTCGCGCCATTCCGAGTCCGGCGGACGAAGTTGGCCAGCCCCGCCCCCCAAGGCTATAGCCCACCCGTTTTTGTGGCCTTTTTCCGCTGGACGAACTTGGCGCCCCGGCCTTCGGGGAGGTATTTTTGGGCGCGGCTGTACCCGCGGCCTATTTTTGACACACGGAGGCGTCTCGCAAAGTCTCGCGCCATTCCGAGTCCGGCGGACGAAGTTGGCCAGCCCCACCCCCCAAGGCTATAGCCCACCCGTTTTTGTGGCCTTTTTCCGCTGGACGAACTTGGCGCCACGGCCTTCGGACGGGTATTTTTGGGCGCAGCTGTGCCCGTGGCCTAGTTTTGGCACACGGAGGCGTGTCGCAAAGTCTCGCGCCATTCCGAGTCCGGCGGACGAAGTTGGCCAGCCCCACCCCCCAAGGCTATAGCCCACCCGTTTTTGTGGCCTTTTTCCGCTGGACGAACTTGGCGCCCCGGCCTTCGGGCGGGTATTTTTGGACGCGGCTATGGCCGCGGCCTATTTTTGGCACACGGAGGCACCTCGCAAAGCCTCGCGCCATTCCGAGTCCGGCGGAAGAAGTTGGCCAGCCCCACCCCCCAAGGCTATAGCCCACCCGTTTTTGTGGCCTTTTTCCGCTGGACGAACTTGGCGCCCCGGCCTTCGGGCGGGTATTTTTGGGCGCGGCTGTGCCCGCGGCCTATTTTTGGCACACGGAGGTGCCTCGCAAAGTCTCGCACCATTCCGAGTCCGGCGGACGAAGTTGGCCAGCCCCACCCCCCAAGGCTATAGCCCACCCGTTTTTGTGGCCTTTTTCCGCTGGACAAACTTGGCGCCCCGGCCTTCGGGCCGGTATTTTTGGGCGCGGCTGTGTCCGCGGCCTATTTTTGGCACACGGAGGTGCCTCGCAAAGTCTCGCGCCATTCCGAGTCCGGCGGACGAAGTTGGCCAGCCCCACCCCCCAAGGCTATAGCCCACCCGTTTTTGTGGCCTTTTTCCGCTGGACGAACTTGGCGCCCCGGCCTTCGGGCGGGTATTTTTGGGCGCGGCTGTGCCCGCAGCCTATTTTTGGCACACGGAGGTGCCTCGCAAAGTCTCGCGCCATTCCGAGTCCGGCGGACGAAGTTGGCCAGCCCCACCCCCCAAGGCTATAGCCCACCCGTTTTTGTGGCCTTTTTCCGCTGGACGAACTTGGCGCCCCGGCCTTCGGGAAGGTATTTTTGGGCGCGGCTGTACCCGCGGCCTATGTTTGACACATGGAGGCGTCTCGCAAAGTCTCGCGCCATTCCGAGTCCGGCGGACGAAGTTGGCCAGCCCCACCCCCCAAGGCTATAGCCCACCCGTTTTTGTGGCCTTTTTCCGCTGGACGAACTTGGCGCCCCGGCCTTCGGGCGGGTATTTTTGCGCGCGGCTGGGTCCGCGGCCTATTTTTGGTACACGGAGGCGCCTCGCAAAGTCTCGCGTCATTCCGAGTCCGGTGGACGAAGTGGGCAGGCCCCACCCCCCAAGGCTATAGCCCACCCGTTTTTGTGGCCTTTTTCCGCTGGACGAACTCGGCGCCCCGGCCTTCGGGCTCGTATTTTTGGGCGCGGCTGTGTCCGTGGCCTATTTTTGGGACACGGTGGCGCCTCGCAAAGTCTCGCGCCATTCCGAGTCCAGCGGACGAAGTTGGCCAGCCCCACCCCCCAAGGCTATAGCCCACCCGTTTTTGTGGCCTTTTTCCGCTGGACGAACTTGGTGCCCCGGCCTTCGGGCGGGTATTTTTGGGTGCGGCTGTGTCCGTGGCCTATTTTTGGCACACGGAGGCACCTCGCAAAGTCTCGCGCCATTCCGAGTCCGGCGGACGAAGTTGTCCAGCCCCACCCCGCAAGGCTATATCCCACCCGTTTTTCTGGCCTTTTTCCGCTGGACGTACATGGCGCCCCGGCCTTCGGGCTGGTATTTTTGGGCGTGGCTGTGCCCGCGGCCTATTTTTGGCACATGGAGGCGCCTCGCAAAGTCTCGCGCCATTCCGAGTCCGGCGGACGAAGTTGGCCAGCCCCAACCCCCAAGGCTCTAGCCCACCCGTTTTTGTGGCCTTTTTCCGCTGGACGAACTTGGCGCCCCGCCCTTCGGGCGGGTATTTTTGGGCGCGGCTGGGCCCGCGGCCTATTTTTGGTACACGGAGGTGCCTCGCAAAGTCTCACGTCATTCCGAGTCCGGCGGACGAAGTTGGCCAGCCCCACCCCCCAAGGCTATAGCCCACCCGTTTTTGTGGCCTTTTTCCGCTGGACGAACTTGGCGCCCCGGCATTTGGGATGGTATTTTTGGGCGCGGCTGTGCCCGCGGCCTATTTTTGGCACACGGAGACGCCCCGCAAAGTCTCGCGCCATTCCGATCCGGCGGACGAAGTTGGCCAGCCCCACCCCCCCTGGCTATAGCCCACCCGTTTTTGTGGCCTTTTTCCGCTGGACGTACATGGCGCCCCGGCCTTCGGGCTGGTATTTTTGGGCGCGGCTGTGCCCGCGGCCTATTTTTGGCACATGGAGGCGCCTCGGAAAGTCTCGCGCCATTCCGAGTCCGGCGGACGAAGTTGGCCAGCCCCAACCCCCAAGGCTCTAGCCCACCCGTTTTTGTGGCCTTTTTCCGCTGGACGAACTTGGCGCCCCGGCCTTCGGGCGGGTATTTTTGGGCGCCGCTCTGCCCGCGGTCTATTTTTGGCACATGGAGGCGCCTCGCAAAGTCTCACGCCATTCCGAGTCCGGCGGACGAAGTTGAATAGCCCCCCCCCCCAAGGCTATAGCCCACCCATTTTGGTGGCCTTTTTCCGCTGGACGAACTTGGCGCCCCGGCCTTCGGGCGGGTATTTTTTGGCGCAGCTGTGCCCGTGGCCTATTTTTGGCACACGGAGGCACCTCGCAAAGTCTCGCACCATTCCGAGTCCGGCGGACGAAGTTGGCCAGCCCCACCCCCCAAGGCTATAGCCCACCCGTTTTTGTGGCCTTTTTCCGCTGGACGAACATGGCTCCCCGGATTTCGGGCGGGTATTTTTTGGCGCGGCTGTGCCCGCGGCCTATTTTTGTCACACGGAGGCGCCTCGCAATGTCTCGCGCCATTCCGAGTCCGGCGGACGAAGTTGGCCAGCCCTACCCCCAAAGGCTATAGCCCACCCGTTTTTGTGGCCTTTTTCCGCTGGATGAATTTGGCGCCCCGGCCTTCGGGCGGGTATTTTTGGGCGTGGCTGTGCCCGCGGCCTATTTTTGCCACACGGAGGCATGTCGCAAAGTCTCGCTCCATTCGAGGTCCGGCGTACGAGGTTGGCCAGCCCCACCCCCCAAGGCTATAGCCCACCCGTTTTTGTGGCCTTTTTCCGCTGGACGAACTTGGCGCCCCGGCCTTCGGGCGGGTATTTTTGGGCGCGGCTCTGCCTGCGGCTATTTTGGGCACACGGAGGCGCCTCTTAAAGTCTCGCGCCATTCCGAGTCCGGCGGACGAAGTTGGCCAGCGCCGCCCCCCAAGGCTATAGCCCACCCGTTTTTGTTGCCTTTTTCCGCTGGACGAATTTGGCGCCCCGACCTTCGGGCGGGTATTTTTGGGCACGGCTGTGCCCGTGGCCTATTTTTGGCACACGGAGGCGCCTCGCAAAGTCTCGCGCCATTCCGAGTCCGGCGGACGAGGTTGGCCAGCCCCGCCCCACAAGGCTATGGCCCACCCGTTTTTGTGGCCTTTTTCCGGTGGACGAACTTGGCGCCCCGGTCTTCGGGCGGGTATTTTTGGGCGCGGCTGTGCCCGCGGCCTATTTTTGGCACACGGAGGCACCTCAGAAAGTCTCGCCCCATTCGGAGTCCGGCGGACGAAGTCGGCCAGCGCCGCCCCCCAAGGCTATAGCCCACCCGTTTTTGTGGCCTTTTTCCGCTGGACGAACTTGGCGCCCCGGCCTTCGGGCAGGTATTTTTGGCACACGGAGGCGCCTCGCAAAGTCTCGCGCCATTCCGAGTCCGGCGGACGAAGTTGCCCAGCCCCACCCCCCAAGGCTATAGCCCACCCGTTTTTGTTGCATTTTTCCGCAGGACGAACTTGGCGGCCCGGCCTCGGGCGGGCAGGCGCGGCTTTTGGCCTATTTTTGGCACACGGAGGCGCCTCATAAAGTCTCGCGCCATTCCGAGTCCGGCGGACGAAGTTGGCCAGCCCCACCCCCCAAGGCTATAGCCCACCCGTTTTTGTGGCCTTATTCCGCTGGACGAACTTGCGCGCCCGGCGGGGTATTTTTGACGCGGCTGTTCCCTGGGCAGGTATTTTTGGCACACGGAGGCGCCTCGCAAAGTCTCGCGCCATTCCGAGTCCGGCGGACGAAGTTGCCCAGCCCCACCCCCCAAGGCTATAGCCCACCCGTTTTTGTTGCATTTTTCCGCAGGACGAACTTGGCGGCCCGGCCTTCGGGCAGGTATTTTTGGCACACGGAGGCGCCTCATAAAGTCTCGCGCCATTCCGAGTCCGGCGGACGAAGTTGGCCAGCCCCACCCCCCAAGGCTATAGCCCACCCGTTTTTGTGGCCTTTTTCCGCTGGACGAACTTGGCGCCCCGGCCTTCGGGCGGGTATTTTTGGACGCGGCTGTTCCCGTGGCCTATTTTTGGCACACGGAGGCTCCTCGCAAAGTCTCGCGCCATTCCGAGTCCGGCGGACGAAGTTGGCCAGCCCCACCCCCCAAGGCTATAGCCCACCCGTTTTTGTGGCCTTTTTCCGCTGGACGAACTTGGCGCCCCGGCCTTCGGGCGGGTATTTTTGGACGCGGCTGTTCCCGTGGCCTATTTTTGGCACACGGAGGCCCCTCGCAAAGTCTCGTGCCATTCCGAGTCCGGCGGACGAAGTTGGCCAGCCCCACCCCCCAAGGCTATAGCCCACCCGTTTTTGTGGCCTTTTTCCGCTGGACGAACTTGGCACCCCGAGCTTCGGGCGGGTATTTTTTGGCGCGGCTGTGCCCGCGGCCAATTTTTGGCACACGGAGGCGCCTCGCAAAGTCTCACGCCATTCCGAGTCCGGCGGACGAAGTTGGCCTGCCCCACCCCCCAAGGCTATAGCCCACCCGTTTTTGTGGCCTTTTTCCGCTGGACGAACATGGCTCCCCGGATTTCGGGCTGGTATTTTTTGGCGCGGCTGTGCCCGCGGCCTATTTTTGGTACACGGAGGCGCCTCGCAATGTCTCGCGCCATTCCGAGTCCGGCGGACGAAGTTGGCCAGCCCCACCCCCCAAGGCTATAGCCCACCCGTTTTTGTGGCCTTTTTCCGCTGGACGAACTAGGCGCCCCGGGCTTCGGGCGGGTATTTTTTGGTGCGGCTGTGCCCGCGGCCTATTTTTGGCACATGGAGGCACCTCAGAAAGTCTCGCCCCATTCGGAGTCCGGCGGATGAAGTCGGCCAGCGCCGCCCCCAAAGGCTATAGCCCACCCGTTTTTGTGGCCTTTTTCCGCTGGACGAACTTGGCGCCCCGGCCTTCGGGCGGGTATTTTTGGGCGCGGCTGGCAGGTATTTTTAGCACACGGAGGCACCTCATAAAGTCTCGCGCCATTCCGAGTCCGGCGGACGAAGTTGGCCAGCCCCACCCCCAAGGCTATAGCCCACCCGTTTTGTGGCCTTTTTCCGCCGGACGAACTTGGCGCCCCGGGCTTGGGGCGGGTATTTTTGGGGCGGCGGTTCCCGTGGCCTATTTTTGGCACACGGAGGCGCCTCGCAAAGTATTCGCGCCATTCCGAGTCCGGCGGCGGAAGTTGGCCAGCCCCACCCCCAAGGCTATAGCCCACCCGTTTTGTGGCCTTTTTCCGCTGGGACGAACTTGGCGCCCGGCCTTCGGGCGGGGTATTTTGGACGCGCGGCTGTTCCCGTGGCCTATATTTGGGCACACGGAGGCGCCTCGCAAAGTCTCGCGCCATTCCGAGTCCGGCGGACGAAGTTGGCCAGCCCCACCCCCCAAGGCTATAGCCCACCCGTTTTTGTGGCCTTTTTCCGCTGGACGAACTTGGCGCCCCGGCCTTCGGGCGGGTATTTTTTGACGCGGCTGTGCCCGTGGCCTATTTTTGGCACACGGAGGCGCCTCGCAAAGTCTCGCGCCATTCCGAGTCCGGCGGACGAAGTTGGCCAGCCCCACCCCCCAAGGCTATAGCCCACCCGTTTTTGTGGCCTTTTTCCGCTGGACGAACTTGGCACCCCGGCCTTCGGGCGGTTATTTTTGGGGCGCGGCTGTGCCTGTGGCTTAGTCTTGGCACACGGAGGCCCCTCGTAAAGTCTTGCCATTCCGAGTCCGCGGACGAAGTTGGCCTGCCCCACCCCCAAGGCTATAGCCCACCCGTTTTGTGGCCTTTTTCCGCTGGACGAACATGGCTCCCGGATTTCGGGCTGGTATTTTTGGGCGCGGCTGTGCCTGTGGGTTAGTCTTGGCACACGGAGGCCCCTCGCAATGTCTCGCGCCATTCCGAGTCCGGCGGACGAAGTTGGCCAGCCCCACCCCCCAAGGCTATAGCCCACCCGTTTTTGTGGCCTTTTTCCGCTGGACGAACATGGCTCCCCGGAGTTTGGGCTGGTATTTTTTGGCGGGGCTGTGCCCGCGGCCTATTTTTTGCACACGGATGCGCCTCGCAAAGTCTCGCGCCATTCCGAGTCCGGCGGACGAAGTTGGCCAGCCCCACCCCCAAGGCTATAGCCCACCCGTTTTGTGGCCTTTTTCCGCTGGACGAACATGGCTCCCCGGATTTCGGGCGGGTATTTTTTGCGCGGCTGTGCCCGCGGCCTATTTTTGGGCACACGGAGGCACCTCAGAAAGTCTCAAGCCATTCCGAGTCCGGCGGATGAAGTTGGCCAGCCCCACCCCCCGAGGCTATAGCCCACCCGTTTTTGTGGCCTTTTTCCGCTGGACGAACTTGGCGCCCCAGCCTTCGGTGGGTTATTTTTTGGGCGCGGCTGTGCCTGTGGCTTAGTCTTGGTAAACGGAGGCCCCTCGCAAAGTCTTGCGCAATTTCGAGTCCGGCGGACGAAGTTGGCCAGCCCCACCCCCCAAGGCTATAGCCCACCCGTTTTTGTGGCCTTTTTCCGCTGGACGAACTTGGCGCCACGGCCTTCGGGCGGTTATTTTTGGGGCGCGGCTGTGCCTGTGGCTTAGTCTTGGCACACGGAGGCCCCTTGCAAAGTCTTGCGCAATTTCGAGTCCGGCGGACGAAGTTGGCCAGCCCCACCCCCCAAGGCTATAGCCCACCCGTTTTTGTGGCCTTTTTCCGCTGGACGAATTTGGCGCCCCGGCCTTCGGGCGGTTATTTTTGGGGGCGGCTGTGCCCGCGGCCTATTTTTGGCACACGGAGGCCGCTCGCAAAGCCTCGCGCCATTCCGAGTCCGGCGGACGAAGTTGGCCAGCCCCACCCCCCAAGGCTATAGCCCACCCGTTTTTGTGGCCTTTTTCCGCTGGACAAACTTGGCGCCCCGGCCTTCGGGCGGGTATTTTTGGGTGCGGCTGTGCCCGCGGCCTATTTTTTGCACACGGAGGCGCCTCGTAAAGTCTCGCGCCATTCCGAGTCCGGCGGACGAAGTTGGCGAGCCCCACCCCCCAAGGCTATAGCCCACCCGTTTTTCTGGCCTTTTTCCGCTGGACGAACTTGGCGCCCCGGCCTTCGGGCGGGTATTTTTGGGCGCGGCTGTGCCTGTGGCTTAGTCTTGGCACACGTAGGCCGCACGCAAAGTCTCGCGCCATTCCGAGTCCGGCGGATGAAGTTGGCCAGCCCCACCCCCCGAGGCTATAGCCCACCCGTTTTTGTGGCCTTTTTCCGCTGGACGAACTTGGCGCCACGGACTTCGGGCTGTTATTTTTGGGCGCGGCTGTGCCTGTGGCTTAGTCTTGGTACACGGAGGCCCCTCGCAAAGTCTTGCGCAATTTCGAGTCCGGCGGACGAAGTTGGCCAGCCCCACCCCCCAAGGCTATAGCCCACCCGTTTTTGTGGCCTTTTTCCGCTGGACGAACTTGGCGCCCCGGCCTTCGGGCGGTTATTTTTGGGGCGCGGCTGTGCCTGTGGCTTAGTCTTGGCACACGGAGGCCCCTCGCAAAGTCTTGCGCCATTCCGAGTCCGGCGGACGAAGTTGGCCAGCCCCACCCCCCAAGGCTATAGCCCACCCGTTTTTGTGGCCTTTTTCCGCTGGACGAACTTGGCGCCCCGGCCTTCGGGCGGTTATTTTTGGGTGCGGCTGTGCCTGTGGCTTAGTCTTGGCACACGGAGGCCCCTCGCAAAGTCTTGCGCAATTTCGAGTCCGGCGGACGAAGTTGGCCAGCCCCACCCCCCAAGGCTATAGCCCACCCGTTTTTGTGGCCTTTTTCCGCTGGACGAACTTGGCGCCACGGCCTTCGGGCGGTTATTTTTGGGCGCGGCTGTGCCTGTGGCTTAGTCTTGGCACACGGAGGCCCCTCGCAAAGTCTTGCGCAATTTCGAGTCCGGCGGACGAAGTTGGCCAGCCGCACCCCCCAAGGCTATAGCCCACCCGTTTTTGTGGCCTTTTTCCGCTGGACGAATTTGGCGCCCCGGCCTTCGGGCGGTTATTTTTGGGCGCGGCTGTGCCCGCGGCCTATTTTTGGCACACGAAGGCCGCACGCAAAGTCTCAAGCCATTCCGAGTCCGGCGGATGAAGTTGGCCAGCCCCACCCCCCGAGGCTATAGCCCAACCGTTTTTGTGGCCTTTTTCCGCTGGACGAACTTGGCGCCACGGACTTCGGGCTGTTATTTTTTGGGCGCGGCTGTGCCTGCGGCCTATTTTTGGCACACGGAAGCCCCTTGCAAAGTCTCGCGCCATTCCGAGTCCGGCGGACGAAGTCGGCCAGCCCCACCCCCCAAGGCTATAGCCCACCCGTTTTGTGGCCTTTTTCCGCTGGACGAACTTGGCGCCCCGGCCTTCGGGCGGTTATTTTTGGGCGCGGCTGTGCCTGTGGCTTAGTTTTGGCACACGGAGGCCGCTCGCAAAGTCTCGCGCCATTCCGAGTCCGGCGGACGAAGTTGGCCAGCCCCACCCCCCAAGGCTATAGCCCACCCGTTTTTGTGGCCTTTTTCCGCTGGACGAACTTGGCGCCCCGGCCTTCGGGCGGTTATTTTTTAGCGCAGCTGTGCCGCGGCCTATTTTTGGCATACGGAGGCCCCTCGCAAAGTCTCGCGCCATTCCGAGTCCGGCGGACGAAGTTGGCCAGCCCCACCCCCCAAGGCTATAGCCCACCCGTTTTTGTGGCATTTTTCCGCTGGACGAACTTGGAGCCCCGGCCTTCGGGCGGTTATTTTTGGGCGCGGCTGTGACTGCGGCCTATTTTTGGCGCACGGAGGCCGCTCCCAAAGTCTCGCGCCATTCCGAGTCCGGCGGACGAAGTTGGCCAGCCCCACCCCCGAAGGCTATAGCCCACCCGTTTTTGTGGCCTTTTTCCGCTGGACAAACTTGGCACCCCGGCCTTCGGGCGGTTATTTTTGGGCACGGCTGTGCCCGCGGCCTGTTTTTGGCACACGGAGGCCCCTCGCAAAGTCTCGCGCCATTCCGAGTCCGGCGGACAAAGTTGGCCAGCCCCACCCCCCAAGGCTATAGCCCACCCGTTTTTGTGGCCTTTTTCCGCTGGACGAACTTGGCGCCCCGGCCTTCGGGCCGGGATTTAATGGAGCGGCCGCGCCCGCGGCCATTTTTTTGCACACGGAGGCGGCTCGCAAAGTCTCGCGCCATTCCGAGTCCGGCGGATGAAGTTGGCCAGCCCCACCCCCCGAGGCTATAGCCCACCCGTTTTTGTGGCCTTTTTCCGCTGGACGAACTTGGCGCCACGGACTTCGGGCTGTTATTTTTGGGCGCGGCTGTGCCTGTGGCTTAGTCTTGGTACACGGAGGCCCCTCGCAAAGTCTTGCGCAATTTCGAGTCCGGCGGACGAAGTTGGCCAGCCCCACCCCCCCAGGCTATAGCCCACCCGTTTTTGTGGCCTTTTTCCGCTGGACGAACTTGGCGCCACGGCCTTCGGGCGGTTATTTTTGGGGCGCGGCTGTGCCTGTGGCTTAGTCTTGGCACACGGAGGCCCCTCGCAAAGTCTTGCGCAATTTCGAGTCCGGCGGACGAAGTTGGCCAGCCCCACCCCCCAAGGCTATAGCCCACCCGTTTTTGTGGCCTTTTTCCGCTGGACGAACTTGGCGCCACGGCCTTCGGGCGGTTATTTTTGGGCGCGGCTGTGCCTGTGGGTTAGTCTTGGCACACGGAGGCCCCTCGCAAAGTCTTGCGCAATTTCGAGTCCGGCGGACGAAGTTGGCCAGCCCCACCCCCCAAGGCTATAGCCCACCCGTTTTTGTGGCCTTTTTCCGCTGGACGAACTTGGCGCCACGGCCTTCGGGCGGTTATTTTTGGGCGCGGCTGTGCCTGTGGCTTAGTCTTGCCACACGGAGGCCCCTCGCAAAGTCTTGCGCAATTTCGAGTCCGGCGGACGAAGTTGGGCATCCCCACCCCCCAAGGCTATAGCCCACCCGTTTTTGTGGACTTTTTCCGCAGGACTTCCTTGGCGCCACGGCCTTCGGGCGGTTATTTTTGGTCGCGGCTGTGCCTGCTGGCTATTTTTTGGCACATGGAGGCCCTCGCAAATTCTCGCGCCATTCCGAGTCCGGCGGAGGATGTTGGCCTGCCCCACCCCCAAGGCTATAGACCACCCGTTTTGTGGCCTTTTTCCGCTGGACGAACTTGGCGCCCCGGCCTTCAGACGGGTATTTTTGGGCGCGGCTGTGCCCGCGGCCTATTTTGGGCAAATGGAGACGCCTCGCAAAGTCTCACGCCATTCCGAGTCCGGCGGACGAAGTTGGCGAGCCCCACCCCCCAAGGCTATAGCCCACCCGTTTTGTGGCCTTTTCCGCTGGACGAACTTGGCGCCCGGCCTTCGGGCGGGTATTTTTGGGCACGGCTGTGCCGCGGCCTATTTTTAGCGCACGGAGGCCCTCGCAATGTCTCGCGCCATTCCGAGTCCGGCGGACGAAGTTGGCCAGCCCCACCCCCAAGTCTATAGCCCACCCGTTTTTGCGGCCTTTTTCCGGTGGCCGTACTTGGGGCACCGGCCTTCGGGGCGGTTATTTTGGGCGCGGCTGTGCCCGCGGCCTATTTGTAGCACACGGAGGTGCCTCGCAAAGTCTCGCGCCATTCCGAGTCCGGCGGAAGAAGTTGGCCAGCCCCACCCCCAAAGCAATAGACCAACCCGTTTTGTGGCCTTTTTACGCTGGGCGAACTTGGCGCCCGGCCTTTGGGAGGGTATTATTGGGCGCAGCTGTGCCCGCGGCCTATATTTGGCACACGGAGGCACCTCGCATAGTCTCGCGCCATTCCGAGTCCGGCGGACGAAGTTGGCCAGCCCCACCCCCCAAGGCTATAGCCCACCCGTGTGTGGGGCCGTTTTCCGGTGGACGAACGTGGCGCCCCGGGCGGCGGGCGGGTATTTTTGGGCGCGGCGGTGCCCGCGCCCTTTTTTGCACACGGAGGTGCCTCACCAAGTCTCGCTCCATTCTGAGTCCGGCGGACGAAGTTGGCCAGCCCCACCCCCCAAGGCTATAGCCCACCCGTTTTTGTGGCCTTTTTCCGCTGGACGAACTTGGCGCCCCGGCCTTTGGGAGGGTATTTTTGGGCGCAGCTGTGCCCGCGGCCTATTTTTGGCACACGGAGGTGCCTCGCAAAGTCTCGCGCCATTCCGAGTCCGGCGGACGAAGTTGGCCAGCCCCACCCCCCAAGGCTATAGCCCACCCGTTTTGTGGCCTTGTTCCGCTGGATGAACTTGGTGCCCGGCCTTTGGGTGGGTATTTTTGGGGGCGGCTGTGCCGCGGCCTATATTTTTGCACACGGAGGCCCCTCCCATAGTCTCGCGCCATTCCGAGTCCGGCGTACGAAGTTGGCCAGCCCCACCCCCCAATGCTTTAGCCCACCTGATTTTGTGGCCTATTTACGCTTGTCGAACTTGGCGCCCGGCCCTCGGGTGGGTATTTTGGGCGCGGCTGTGCCCGCGGCCTATTTTTTGGCACACGGAGCGCCTCGTAAAGTCTCGCGCCATTCTGAGTCCGGCGGACCAGTTGGCCAGCCCCACCCCCAAGGCTATAGCCCACCCGTTTTTGTGGCCTTATTCCGCTGGACGAACTTGGCGCCCCGACCTTCGGGCGGGTATTTTTGGGCACGGCTGTGCCCACGGCCTATTTTTGGCACACCGAGGTGCCTCGTCAAGTCTCGCGCCATTCAGAGTCCGGCGTACGAAGTTGGCAAGCCCCACCCCAAGGCTATAGCCCACCCGTTTTGTGGCCTTTTCCGCTGGACGAACTTGGCGCCACGGCCTTCGGGCGGTTATTTTTGGGCGTGGCTGTGCCTGAGGCTGAGTCTTGGCACACGGAGGCCCCTCGCAAAGTCTCGCGCCATTCCGAGACCGGCGGACGAAGTTGGCCAGCCCCACCCCCCAAGGCTATAGCCCACCCGTTTTTGTGGCCTGTTACCGCTGGCCGAACTTGGCGCCCGGCCTTCGGGGGTTATTTTTGGGCGCGGCTGTGCCCGCGGCCTATTTTTGGCACACGGAGGCGCCTCGCAAAGCCTCGCGCCATTCCGAGTCCGGCGGACAAAGTTGGCCAGCGCCACCCCCAAGGCTATAGCCCACCCGTTTTTGTGGCCTTTTTCCGCTGGACGAACTTGGCGCCCCAGCCTTCGGGCTGTTATTTTTGGGCGCGGCTGTGCCCGCGGCCTATTTTTGGTACACGGACGTGCCTCGCAAAGTCTCGCGCCATTCCGAGTCCGGCGGACGAAGTTGGCCAGCCCCACCCCCCAAGGCTATAGCCCACCCGTTTTTGTGGCCTTTTTCCGCTGGACGAACTTGGCGCCCCGGCCTTCGGGCGGGTATTTTTGGGCGCGGCTGTGCCCACGGCCTATTTTTGGCAAAAGGAGTCGCCTCGCAAAGTCTCACGCCATTCCGAGTCTGGCGGACGAAGTTGGCCAGCCCCCCCCCCCCAAGGCTATAGCCCACCCGTTTTGTGGCCTTCTCTGCTGGACGAACTTGGCGCCCCAGCCTTCGGGCGGGTATTTTTGGGTGCGGCTGTGCCCGCGGCCTATTTTTTCACATGGAGGCCCCTCGCAAAGTCTCGCGCCATTCCGAGTCCGGCAGACGAAGTTGGCCAGCCCCACCCCCAAGTCTATAGCCCACCCGTTTTTGTGGCCTTTTCCGCTGGTCGAACTTGGCGCCCGGCCTTCGGGCGGGTATTTTTGGCGCGGCTGTGCCCGCGGCCTATTTTTTTGGCACACGGAGGCGCCTCGCAAAGTCTCGCGCCATTCCGAGTCCGGCGGACGAAGTTGGCCAGCCCCACCCCCAAGGCTATAGCCCACCCGTTTTTGTGGCCTTTTCCGCTGGGACGAACCAGGCGCCCGGCCTTCGGGCGGGTATTTTTGGGTGTGGCTGTGCCCATGGCCTATTTTTGGCACACGGAGGTGCCTCGCAAAGTCTCGCACCATTCCGAGTCCGGCGTAGGAAGTTGGCCAGCCCCACCCCGCACGGCTATAGCCCACCCGTTTTTGTGGCCTTCTCCGCTGGACGAACTTGGCGCCCCGGCCTTTGGGAGGGTATTTTTGGGCGCAGCTGTGCCCGCGGCCTATTTTTGGCACACGGAGGCACCTCGCATAGTCTCGCGCCATTCCGAGTCCGGCGGACGAAGTTGGCCAGCCCCACCCCCCAAGGCTATAGCCCACCCGTGTTTGTGGCCATTTACCGCTGGACGAACTTGGCGCCCCGGCCTTCGGGCGGGTATTTTTGGGCGCGGCTGTGCCCGCGGCCTATTTTTGGCACACGGAGGTGCCTCGCCAAGTCTCGCGCCATTCTGAGTCCGGCGGACGAAGTTGGCCAGCCCCACCCCCCAAGGCTATAGCCCACCCGTTTTTGTGGCCTTTTACCGCTGGACGAACTTGGCGCCCCGGCCTTTGGGAGGGTATTTTTGGGTGCAGCTGTGCCCGCGGCCTATTTTTGGCACACGGAGGCACCTCGCATAGTCTCGCGCCATTCCGAGTCCGGCGTACTAAGTTGGCCAGCCCCACCCCCCAAGGCAATAGCCCACCCATTTTTGTGGCCTTTTACCGCTGGACGAACTAGGCGCCCCGGCCTTCGGGCGGGTATTTTTGGGTGTGGCTGTGCCCGCGGCCTATTTTTGGCACACGGAGGTGCCTCGCAAAGTCTCGCGCCATTCCGAGTCCGGCGGACGAAGTTGGCCAGCCCCACCCCCCAAGGCAATAGCCCACCCGTTTTTGTGGCCTTTTACCGCTGGACGAACTTGGCGCCCCGGCCTTTGGGTGGGTATTTTTGGGCGCAGCTTTGCCCGCGGCCTATTTTTGGCACACGGAGGCACCTCGCATAGTCTCGCGCCATTCCGAGTCCGGCGGACGAAGTTGGCCAGCCCCACCCCCCAAGGCTATAGCCCACCCGTTTTTGTGGCCTTTTACCGCTGGACGAACTTGGCGCCCCGGCCCTCGGGCGGGTATTTTTGGGCGCGGCTGTGCCCGCGGCCTATTTTTGGCACACGGAGGTGCCTCGCCAAGTCTCGCGCCATTCTGAGTCCGGCGGACGAAGTTGGCCAACCCCACCCCCCAAGGCTATTGCCCACCCGTTTTTGTGGCCTTTTTCCGCTGGACGAACTTGGCGCCCCGACCTTCGGGCGGGTATTTTTGGGCGCGGCTTTGCCCACGGCCTATTTTTGGCACACCGAGGCGCCTCGTAAAGTCTCACGCCATTCCGAGTCCGGCGGACGAAGTTGGCCAGCCCCACCCCCCAAGGCTATAGCCCACCCGTTTTTGTGGCCTTTTTCCGCTGGACGAACTTGGCGCCCCGGCCTTCAGACGGGTATTTTTGGGTGCGGCTGTGCCCGCGGCCTATTTTTAGCAAATGGAGACGCCTCGCAAAGTCTCGCGCCATTCCGAGTCCGGCAGACGAAGTTGGCCAGCCCAACCCCCCAAGGCTATAGCCCACCCGTTTTTGTGGCCTTCACCGCTGGATGAACTTGGCGCCCCGGCCTTCGGGCGGGTATTTTTGGGCGCAGCTGTGCCCGCGGCCTATCTTTAGCACACGGAGGCGCCTTGCAAAGTCTCGTGCCATTCCGAGTCCGGCGGACGAAGTTGGCGAGCCCCACCCCCCAAGTCTATAGCCCACCCGTTTTTGTGGCCTTTTTCCGCTGGACGAACTTGGCGCTCCAGCCTTCGGGCGGGTATTTTTGGGCGCGGCTGTGCCCGCGGCCTATTTTTGGCACACAGAGGCGCCTCGCAAAGTCTCGCGCCATTCCGAGTCCGGCGGACGAAGTTGGCCAGCCCCACCCCGCAAGGCAATAGCCCACCCATTTTTGTGGCCTTCTCCGCTGGACGAACTAGGCGCCCCGGCCTTCGGGCGGGTATTTTTGGGTGTGGCTGTGCCCACGGCCTATTTTTGGCACACGGAGGTGCCTCGCAAAGTCTTGCGCCATTCCGAGTCCGGCGTACGAAGTTGGCCAGCCCCACCCCCAAGGCAATAACCCACCCGTTTTGTGGCCTTTTTCCGCTGGACGAACTTGGCGCTCCAGCCTTTGGGAGGGTATTTTTGGGCGCAGCTGTGCCCGCGGCCTATTTTTGGCACACGGAGGCTCCTCGTATAGTCTCGCGCCATTCCGAGTCCGGCGGACGAAGTTGGCCAGCCCCACCCCCCAAGGCTATAGCCCACCCGTTTTTGTGGCCTTTTACCGCTGGACGAACTTGGCGCCCCGGCCTTCGGGCGGGTATTTTTGGGCGCGGCTGTGCCCGCGGCCTATTTTTGGCACACGGAGGTGCCTCGCCAAGTCTCGCGCCATTCTGAGTCCGGCGGACGAAGTTGGCCAGCCCCACCCCCCAAGGCTATAGCCCACCCGTTTTTGTGGCCTTTTACCGCTGGACGAACTTGGCGCCCCGGCCTTCGGGCTGGTATTTTTGGGCGCGGCTGTGCCCGCGGCCTATTATTGGCACATGGAGGTGCCTCGCCAAGTCTCACACCATTCCGAGTCCGGCGGACGAAGTTGGCCAGCCCCACCCCCCAAGGCTATAGCCCACCCGTTTTTGTGGCCTTTTTCCGCTGGACGAACTTGGCGCCCCGGCCTTCAGACGGGTATTTTTGGGTGCGGCTGTGCCCGCGGCCTATTTTTAGCAAATGGAGACGCCTCGCAAAGTCTCGCGCCATTCCGAGTCCGGCAGACGAAGTTGGCCAGCCCAACCCCCCAAGGCTATAGCCCACCCGTTTTTGTGGCCTTCACCGCTGGATGAACTTGGCGCCCCGGCCTTCGGGCGGGTATTTTTGGGCGCAGCTGTGCCCGCGGCCTATCTTTAGCACACGGAGGCGCCTTGCAAAGTCTCGTGCCATTCCGAGTCCGGCGGACGAAGTTGGCGAGCCCCACCCCCCAAGTCTATAGCCCACCCGTTTTTGTGGCCTTTTTCCGCTGGACGAACTTGGCGCTCCGGCCTTCGGGCGGGTATTTTTGGGCGCGGCTGTGCCCGCGGCCTATTTTTGGCACACGGAGGCGCCTCGAAAAGTCTCGCGCCATTCCGAGTCCGGCGGACGAAGTTGGCCAGCCCCACCCCGCAAGGCTATAGCCCACCCGTTTTTGTGGCCTTCTCCGCTGGACGAACTAGGCGCCCCGGCCTTCGGCCGGGTATTTTTGGGCGCGGCTGTGACCGCGGCCTATTTTTAGCACACGGAGGCGCCTCGCAAAGTCTCGCGCCATTCCGAGTCCGGCGGACGAAGTTGGCGAGCCCCACCCCCCAAGTCTATAGCCCACCCGTTTTTGTGGCCTTTTTCCGCTGGACGAACTTGGCGCTCCAGCCTTCGGGCGGGTATTTTTGGGCGCGGCTGTGCCCGCGGCCTATTTTTGGCACACGGAGGCGCCTCGCAAAGTCTCGCGCCATTCCGAGTCCGGCGGACGAAGTTGGCCAGCCCCACCCCGCAAGGCTATAGCCCACCCGTTTTTGTGGCCTTCTCCGCTGGACGAACTAGGCGCCCCGGCCTTCGGTCGGGTATTTTTGGGTGCGGCTGTGCCCGCGGCCTATTTTTGGCACACGGAGGTGCCTCGCAAAGTCTCGCGCCATTCCGAGTCCGGCGGACGAAGTTGGCCAGCCCCACCCCCCAAGGCTATAGCTTGGCCTTTTTCCGCTGGACGAACTTGGCGCCCCGACCTTCGGGCGGGTATTTTTGGCGCGGCTGTGCCCACGGCCTATTTTTGGCAATCGGAGGTGCCTCGCAAAGTCTCGCGCCATTCCGAGTCCGGCGGACGAAGTTGGCCGGCCCCACCCCCCAAGGCTATAGCCCACCCGTTTTTGTTGCCTTTTTCCGATGGACGAACTTGGCGCCCCGGCCTTCGGTCGGGTATTTTTGGGCGCGGCTGTGCCCGCGGCCTATTTTTGGCACATGGAGGCGCCTCGCAAACTCTCGCGCCATTCCGAGTCCGGCGGACGAAGTTGGCAAGCTCCACCCCCCAAAGCTATAGCCCACCCGTTTTTGTTGCCTTTTTCCGATGGACGAACTTGGCGCCCCGGCCTTCGGGCGGGTATTTTTGGGCGCGGCTGTGCCCGCGGACTATTTTTGGCACACGGAGGTGCCTCGCAAAGTCTCGCGCCATTCCGAGTCCGGCAGACGAAGTTGGCCAGCCCCACCCCCCAAGGCTACAGCCCAACCGTTTTTGTGGCCTTCTCCGCTGGACGAACTTGGCGCCCCGGCCTTCGGGCTGGTATTTTTGGGCGCGGCTGTGCCCGCGGCCTATTTTTGGCACACGGAGCCGACTCGCAAAGTCTCGCGCCATTCCGAGTCCGGCGTACGAAGTTGGCCAGCCCCACCCCCCAAGGCAATAGCCCACCCGTTTTTGTGGCCTTTTACCGCTGGACGAACTTGGCGCCCCGGCCTTTGGGAGGGTATTTTTGGGCGCAACTGTGCCCGCGGCCTATTTTTGGCACACGGAGGCGCCTCGCATAGTCTCGCGCCATTCTGAGTCCGGCGGACGAAGTTGGCCAGCCCAACCCCCTAAGGCTATAGCCCACCCGTTTTTGTGGCCTTTTACCGCTGGACGACCTTGGCGTCCCAGCCTTCGGGCGGGTATTTTTGGATGCGGCTGTGCCCGCAGCCTATTTTTGGCACATGGAGGGGCCTCGCAAAGTCTCGCGCCATTCCGAGTCCGACGGACGAAGTTGGCCAGCCCCACCCCCCAAGGCTATAGCCCACCCGTTTTTGTGCCCATTTTCCGCTGGACGTACTTGGCGCCCCGGGCTTCGGTCGGGTATTTTTGGGCGCGGCTGTGCCCGCGGCCTATTTTTGGCAGACGGAGGCGACTCGCAAAGTCTCGCGCCATTCCGAGTCCGACAGACGAAGTTGGCCAGCCCCACCCGCCAAGGCTATAGCCCACCCGTTTTTGTGGCCTTTTACCGCTGGACGAACTTGGCGCCCCAGCCTTCGGGCGGGTATTTTTGGACGCGGCTGTGCCCGCAGCCTATTTTTGGCACACGGAGGCGCCTGGCAAAGTCTCGCGCCATTCCGAGTCCGGCGGACGAAGCTGGCCAGCCCCACCCCCAAGGTCAGAGCCCACCCGTTTTTGTGTCCTTTTTCCGTTGGGCGAACTTGGCGCCCCGGCCTTCGGGCGGGTATTTTTGGGTGCCGCTGTGCCCGCGGCCTATTTTTGGCACACGGAGGTGCCTCGCAAAGTCTCGCACCATTCCGAGTCCGGCGGACGAAGTTGCCCAGCCCCACCCCCCAAGGCTATAGCCCACCCGTTTTTCTGGCCTTTTTACGCTGGACGAACTTGGCGCCCCGGCCTTCGGGCGGGTATTTTTGGCCGCGGCTGTGCCCGCGGACTATTTTTGGCACACGGAGGCGCCTCACAAAGTCTCGCGCCGTTCCGAGCCCGGCGGACGAAGTGGGCCAGCCCCACCCCCCAAGGCTATAGCCCACCCGTTTTTGTGGCCTTTTACCGCTGGACGAACTTGGCACCCCGGCCTTCGGGCGGGTATTTTTGGGCGCGGCTGTGCCCGCGGCCTATTTTTGGCTCACGGAGGCGCCTCGCAAAGTCTCGCGCCATTCCGAGTCCGGCGGACGAAGTTGGCCAGCCCCACCCCCCTAGGCTATAGCCCACCCGTTTTTGTGGCCTTTTACCGCTGGAGGAACTTGGCGCCCCGGCCTTCGGGCGGGTATTTTTGGGCGCGGCTGTGCCCGCGGCCTATTTTTGGTACACGGAGGCGCCTCGCAAAGTCTAGCGCCATTCCTAGTCCGGCGGACGAAGTTGGCCAGCCCCACCCCCCAAGGCTATAGCCCACCCGTTTTTGTGGCCTTTTACCGCTGGACGAACTTGGCGCCCCGGCGTTCGGGCCGGTATTTTTGGGTGCGGCTGTGCCCGCTGCCTATTTTTGGCACACGGAAGCGCCTCGCAAAGTCTCGCGCCATTCCGAGTCCGGCGGACGAAGTTGGCCAGCCCCACCCCCCAAGGCTATAGCCCACCCGTTTTTGTGGCCTTTTACCGCTGGACGCACTTGGCGCGCCGGCCTTCGGGCGGGTATTTTTGGGCGCGGCTGTGCCCGCGGCCTATTTTTTGAACACAGAGGCGCCTCGCAAAGTCTCACACCATTCCGAGTCCGGCGGACGAAGTTGGCCAGCCCCACCCCCCAAGGCTATAGCCCACCCGTTTTTGTGGCCTTTTACCACTGGACGAACTTGGCGCCCCGGCCTTCGGGCGGGTATTTTTGGACGCAGCTGTGCCCGCGGCCTATTTTTGGCACACGGAGGTGCCTCGCAAAGTCTCGCGCCATTCCGAGTCCGGCGGACGAAGTTGGCCAGCCCCACCCCCCAAGGCTATAGCCCACCCGTTTTTGTGGCCTTTTTCCGCTGGACGAACTTGGCGCCCCGGCCTTCGGGCGGGTATTTTTGGTCGCGACTGTGCCCGCGGCCTATTTTTGGCACACGGAAGCGCCTCGCAAAGTCTCGCGCCATTCCGAGTCCGGCGGACGAAGATGGCCAGCCCCACCCCCCAAGGCTATAGCCCACCCGTTTTTGTAGCCTTTTACCACTGGACGAACTTGGCGCCCCGGCCTTCGGTCGGGTATTTTTGGGCGCGTCTGTGCCCGCGGCCTATTTTTGGCACACGGAGGCGCCTCGCAAAGTCTCGCGCCATTCCGAGTCCGGCGGACGAAGTTGGCCAGCCCCACCCCCCAAGGCTATAGCCCACCCGTTTTTGTGGCCTTTTACCGCTGGACGCACTTGGCGCGCCGGCCTTCGGGCGGGTATTTTTGTGCGCGGCTGCGCCCACGGCCTATTTTTGGCACACGGAGGTGCCTCGCAAAGTCTCGCGCCATTCCGAGTCCGGCGGACGAATTTGGCCAGCCCCACCCCCCAAGGCTATAGCCCACCCGTTTTTGTGGCCTTTTACCACTGGACGAACTTGGCGCCCCGGCCTTCGGGCGGGTATTTTTGGGCGCGGCTGTGACCGCGGCCTATTTTTGGCACACGGAGGCGCCTCGCAAAGTCTCGCGCCATTCCGAGTCCGGCGGACGAAGTTGGCCAGCCCCACCCCCCAAGGCTATAGCCCACCCGTTTTTGTGGCCTTTTTCCGCTGGACGAACTTGACGCCCCGGCCTTCGGGTGGGTATTTTTGGGCGCGGCTGTGACCGCCGCCTATTTTTGGCACACGAAGGCGCCTCGCAAAGTCTCGCACCATTCCGAGTCCGGCGGACGAAGTTGGCCAGTCCCACCCCCCAAGGCTATAGCCCACCCGTTTTTGTGGCCTTTTTCCGCTGGATGAACTTGGCGCCCCGGCCTTCGGGCGGGTATTTTTGGGAGCGGCTGTGGCCAAAGCCTATTTTTGGAACACGGAGGCGCCTCGCAAAGTCTCGCGCCATTCCGAGTCCGGCGGACGAAGTTGGCCAGCCCCACCCCCCAAGGCTATAGCCCACCCGTTTTTGTGGCCTTTTACCGCTGGACGAACTTGGCGCCCCGGCGTTCGGGCCGGTATTTTTGGGTGCGGCTGTGCCCGCGGCCTATTTTTGGCACACGGAAGCGCCTCGCAAAGTCTCGCGCCATTCCGAGTCCGGCGGACGAAGTTGGCCAGCCCCACCCCCCAAGGCTATAGCCCACCCGTTTTTGTGGCCTTTTACCGCTGGACGCACTTGGCGCGCCGGCCTTCGGGCGGGTATTTTTGGGCGCGGCTGTGCCCGCGGCCTATTTTTTGAACACAGAGGCGCCTCGCAAAGTCTCACACCATTCCGAGTCCGGCGGACGAAGTTGGCCAGCCCCACCCCCCAAGGCTATAGCCCACCCGTTTTTGTGGCCTTTTACCACTGGACGAACTTGGCGCCCCGGCCTTCGGGCGGGTATTTTTGGACGCAGCTGTGCCGCGGCCGATTTTGGGCACACGGAGGTGCCTCGCAAAGTCTCGCGCCATTCCGAGTCCGGCGGACGAAGTTGGCCAGCCCCACCCCCCAAGGCTATAGCCCACCCGTTTTTGTGGCCTTTTTCCGCTGGACGAACTTGGCGCCCCGGCCTTCGGGCGGGTATTTTTGGTCGCGACTGTGCCCCTTGGCCTATTTTGGCACACGGAAGCGCCTCGCAAAGTCTCGCGCCATTCCGAGTCCGGCGGACGAAGTTGGCGAGCCCCACCCCCCAAGGCTATAGCCCACCCGTTTTTGTGGCCTTTTACCACTGGACGAACTTGGCGCCCCGGCCTTCGGGCGGGTATTTTTGGGCGCGTCTGGGCCCGCGGCCTATTTTTGGCACACGGAGGAGCCTCGCAAAGTCTCGCGCCATTCCGAGTCCGGGCGGACGAAGTTGGCCAGCCCCACCCCCCAAGGCTATAGCCCACCCGTTTTTGTGGCCTTTTACCGCTGGACGCACTTGGCGCGCCGGCCTTCGGGCGGGTATTTTTGTGCGCGGCTGCGCCCACGGCCTATTTTTGGCACACGGAGGTGCCTCGCAAAGTCTCGCGCCATTCCGAGTCCGGCGGACGAATTTGGCCAGCCCCACCCCCCAAGGCTATAGCCCACCCGTTTTTGTGGCCTTTTTCCGCTGGACGAACTTGGCGCCCGGCCTTGGGCGGGTATTTTGGGCGCGGCTGTGACCGCGGCCTATTTTTGGCAACACACGGAGGCGCCTCGCAAAGTCTCGCGCCATTCCGAGTCCGGCGGACGAAGTTGGCCAGCCCCACCCCCCAAGGCTATAGCCCACCTGTTTTTGTGGCCTTTTTCCGCTGGACGAACTTGACGCCCCGGCCTTCGGGTGGGTATTTTTGGGCGCGGCTGTGACCGCCGCCTATTTTTGGCACACGAAGGCGCCTCGCAAAGTCTCGCACCATTCCGAGTCCGGCGGACGAAGTTGGCCAGTCCCACCCCCCAAGGCTATAGCCCACCCGTTTTTGTGGCCTTTTTCCGCTGGATGAACTTGGCGCCCCGGCCTTCGGGCGGGTATTTTTGGGATCGGCTGTGGCCGAAGCCTATTTTTGGAACACGGAGGCGCCTCGCAAAGTCTCGCGCCATTCCGAGTCCGGCGGACGAAGTTGGCCAGCCCCACCCCCCAAGGCTATAGCCCACCCGTTTTTGTGCCCTTTTACCGCTGGACGAACTTGGCGCCCCGGCCTTCGGTCGGGTATTTTTGGGCGCGGCTGTGCCCGCGTACTATTATTGGCACACGGAGGTGCCTCGCAAAGTCTCGCGGCATTCCGAGTCCGGCGGACGAAGTTGGCCAGCCCCACCCCCCAAGGCTATAGCCCACCTGTTTTTGTGGCCTTTTTCCGCTGGACGAACTTGGCGCCCCGGCCTTCGGGCGGGTATTTTTGGGCGCGGCTGTGACCGCGGCCTATTTTTGGCACACGAAGGCGCCTCGCAAAGTCTCGCACCATTCCGAGTCCGGCGGACGAAGTCGGCCAGTCCCACCCCCCAAGGCTATAGCCCACCCGTTTTTGTGGCCTTTTCCGCTGGACGAACTTGGCGCCCCGGCCTTCGGGCGGGTATTTCTGGGCGCGGCTGTGCCCGCGGCCTATTTTTGGCACACGGAGGTGCCTCGCAAAGTCTCGCGCCATTCCGAGTCCGGCGGACGAAGTTGGCCAGCCCCACCCCCCTAGGCTATAGCCCACCCGTTTTTGTGGCCTTTTACCGCTGGACGAACTTGGCGCCCCAGCCTTCGGGTGGGTATTTTTGGGCGCGGCTGTGCCCGCGGCCTATTTTTGGCACACGGAGGCGCCTCGCAAAGTCTCGCGCCATTCCGAGTCCGGCGGACGAAGTTGGCCAGCCCCACCCCCCTAGGCTATAGCCCACCCGTTTTTGTGGCCTTTTACCGCTGGAGGAACTTCGCGCCCCGGCTTTTGGGCGGGTATTTTTGGTACACGGAGGCGCCTCGCAAAGTCTCGCGCCATTCGTAGTCCGGCGGATGAAGTTGGCCAGCCCCACCCCCCAAGGCTATAGCCCACCCGTTTTTGTGGCCTTTTACCGCTGGACGAACATGGCGCCCCGGCGTTCGGGAGGGTATTTTTGGGCGCGGCTGTGCCCGCGGCCTATTTTTGGCACACGGAGGCGCCTCGTAAAGTCTCGCGCCATTCTGAGTCCGGCGGACGAAGTTGGCCAGCCCCACCCCCCAAGGCTATAACCCACCCGTTTTTGTGGCCTTTTACCGCTGGACGAACTTGGCGCCCCGGCCTTCGGGCGGGTATTTTTGGGCGCTGCTTTGCCCGCGGCCTGTTTTTGGCACATGAAGGGACCTCGCAAAGTCTCGCTCCATTCCGAGTCCGGCGGACGAAGTTGGCCAGTCCCACCCCCCAAGGCTATAGCCCACCCGTTTTTGTGGCCTTTTTCCGCTGGACGAACTTGGCGCCCCGGCCTTCGGGCGGGTATTTTTGGGCGCGGCTGTGCCCGCGTCCTATTATTGGCACACAGAGGTGCCTCGCAATGTCTCGCGCCATTCCGAGTCTGGCGGATGAAGTTGGCCAGCCCCACCCCCCTAGGCTATAACCCACCCGTTTTTGTGGCCTTTTACCGCTGGACGAACTTGGCGCCCCAGCCTTCGGGCGGGTATTTTTGGGCGCGGCTGTTCCCGCGGCCTATTTTTGGCATGCGGAGGCGCCTCGCAAAGTCTCGCGCCATTCCGAGTCCGGCGGACGAAGTTGGCCAGCCCCACCCCCCTAGGCTATAGCCCACCCGTTTTTGTGGCCTTTTACCGCTGGACGAACTTGGCGCCCCGGCCTTCGGGTGGGTATTTTTGGGCGCGGCTGTGCCCGCGGCCTATTTTTGGTACACGGAGGCGCCTCGCAAAGTCTCGCGCCATTCCTAGTCTGGCGGACGAAGTTGGCCAGCCCCACCCCCCAAGGCTATAGCCCACCCGTTTTTGTGGCCTTTTACCGCTGGACGAACTTGGCGCCCCGGCCTTCGGACGGGTATTTTTGGGCGCGGCTGTGCCCACGGCCTATTTTTGGCGCACGGAGGCACCTCGCAAAGTCTCGCGCCATTCCGAGTCCGGCGGACGAAGTTGGCCAGCCCCACCCCCCAAGGCTATAGCCCACCCATTTTTGTGGCCTTTTTCCGCTGGACGAACTTGGCGCCCCAGCCTTCGGGCTGGTATTTTTGGGCGCGGCTGTGCCCGCGGCTTAGTTTTGGTACACGGAGGCGCCTCGCAAAGTCTCGCGCCATTCCGAGTCCGGCGGACGAAGTTGGCCAGCCCCACCCGCCAAGGCTATAGCCCACCCGTTTTTGTGGCCTTTTTCCGCTGGACGAACTTGGCGCCCCGGCCTTCGGGCTGGCATTTTTGGGCGCGGCTGTGCGCGCGGCCTATTTTTGGCACACGCAGGCGCCTCGCAAAGTCTCGCGCCATTCCGAGTCCGGCGGACGAAGTTGGCCAGCCCCACCCCCCAGTGCTTTAGGCCACCCGTTTTTGTGGCCTTTTTCCGCTGGACGAACTTGGCGCCCCGGCCTTCGGACGGGTATTTTTGGGCGCGGCTGTACCCGCGGCCTATTTTTGGCACATGGAGGTGCCTCGCAAAGTCTCGTGCCATTCCGAGTCCGGCGGACGAAGTTGGCCAGCCCCACCCCCCAAAGCTATAGCCCACCCGTTTTTGTGGCCTTTTTCCGCTGGACGAACTTGGCGCCCCGGCCTTCGGGCGGGTATTTTTGGGCGCGGATATGCCCGCGGCCTATTTTTGGCACACGGAGGTGCCTCGCAAAGTCTCGCGCCATTCCAAGTCCGGCGGACGAAGTGGGCCAGCCCCACCCCCCAAGGCTATTGCCAACCCGTTTTTGTGGCCTTTTACCGCTGGACGAACTTGGCGCCCCGGCCTTCGGGCGGGTATTTTTGGGCATGGCTGTGCGCGCGGCCTATTTTTGGCACGCGGAGGCGCCTCGCAAACTCTCGCGGTATTCCGAGTCCGGCGGACGAAGTTGGCCAGCCCCAGCCCCCAAGGCTATAGCCCACCCGTTTTTGTGGCCTTTTTCTGCTGGACGAACTTCGCGCCCCGGCCTTCGGGCGGGTATTTTTGGGCGCGGCTGTGCCCGCAGCCTATTTTTGGCACACAGACACGCCTCGCAAAGTCTCGCGCCATTCCGAGTCCGGAGGATGAAGTTGGCCAGCCCCACCCCGAAGGCTATAGCCCACCCGTTTTTGTGGCCTTTTTCCGCTGGATGAAATTGGCGCCCCGGCCTTCGGGCGGGTATTTTTGGGCGCGGCTGTGCCCGCGGCCTATTTTTGGCACACGAAGGCGCCTCGCAAAGTCTCGCGCCATTCCTAGTCCGGCGGACGAAGTTGGCCAACCCCACCCCCCAAGGCTATAGCCCACCCGTTTTTGTGGCCTTTTACCGCTGGACGAACTTGGCGCCCCGGCCTTCGGGCGGGTATTTATGGGCGCGGCTGTGCCCGCGGCCTATTTTTGGCACATGGAGGTGCCTCGCAAAGTCTCGCGCCATTCCGAGTCCGGCGGACGAATTTGGCCAGCCCCACCCCCAGTGCTTTAGGCCACCCGTTTTTGTGGCCTTTTTCCGCTGGACGAACTTGGCGCCCGAGCCTTCGGGCTGGTATTTTTGGGCGCGGTTGTGCCCGCGGCGTATTTTTGGCACATGGAGGCGCCTCGCAAAGTCTCGCGCCATTCCTAGTCCGGCGGACGAAGTTGGCAAGCCGCACCCCCCAAGGCTATAGCCCACCCGTTTTTGTGCCCTTTTTCCGCTGGACGAACTTGGCGCCCCGGCCTTCGGGCGGGTATTTTTGGGCGCGGCTGTACCCGCGGCCTATTTTTGGCACACAGAGGCGCCTCGCAAAGTCTCGCGCCATTCCGAGTCCGCTGGACGAAGTTGGCCAGCCCCACCCCCCAAGGCTATAGCCCACCCTTTTTTGTGGCCTTTTACCGCTGGACGAACTTGGCGCCCCGGCCTTGGGGCGGGTACTTTTGGACCCGGCTATGCCCGCGGCCTATTTTTTGCACACGGAGGTGCCTCGCAAAGTCTCGCGCCATTCCGAGTCCGGCGGACGAAGTTGGCCAGCCCCACCCCCCAAAGCTATAGCCCACCCGTTTTAGTGGCCTTTTTCCGCTGGACGAACTTGGCGCCCCGGCCTTTGGGCGCGGCTGTGCCCGCGGCCTATTTTTGGCACACGGAGGCACCTCGCAAAGTCTCGCGCCATTCCGAGTCCGGCGGACGAAGTTGGCCAGCCCCACCCCCGAAGACGATAGCCAACCCGTTTTTGTGGCCTTTTTCCGCTGGACGAACTTGGCGCCTCGACCTTCGGGCAGGTATTTTTGGGCGCGGCTGTGCCCGCGGCCTATTTTTGGCACATGGAGGCGCCTCGCAAAGTCTCGCGCCATTCCGAGTCCGGCGGACGAAGTTGGCCAGCCCCACCCCCCAAGGCTATAGCCTACCCGTTTTTGTGGCCTTTTACCGTTGGGCGAACTTGGCGCCCCGGCCTTCGGGTGGATATTTTTGGGCGCGGCTGTGCCCGCGGCCTATTTTTGGCACACGGAGGCGCCTCGCAATGTCTCGCGCCATTCCGAGTCCGGCGGACGAAGTTGGCCAGCCCCACCCCCCAAGGCTATAGCCCACCCGTTTTTGTGCCCTTTTTCCGCTGGACGAACTTGGCGCCCCGGCCTTCGGGCGGGTATTTTTGGGAGCGGCTGTGGCCGCGGCCTATTTTTGGAACACGGAGGTGCCTCGCAAAGTCTCACGCCATTCCGAGTCCGGCGGACGAAGTTGGCCAGCCCCACCCCCCAAGGCTATAGCCCACCCGTTTTTGTGCCCTGTTACCGCTGGACGAACTTGGCGCCCCGGCCTTCGGTCGGGTATTTTTGGGCGCGGCTGTGCCCGCGGCCTATTTTTGGCACACGGAGGCACCTCACAAAGTCTCGCGCCATTCCGAGTCTGGCGGACGAAGTTGGCCAGCCCCACCCCCCAAGGCTATAGCCCACCCGTTTTTGTAGCCTTTTACCGCTGGACGAACTTGGCGCCCCGGCCTTCGGGCGGGTATTTTTGGGCGCGGCTGTGCCTGCGGCCTATTTTTGGCACACGGAGGCGCCTCGCAAAGTCTCATGCCATTCCGAGTCCGCCGGACGAAGTTGGCCAGCTCCACCCCCCAAGGCTACAGCCCACCCGTTTTTCTGGCCTTTTACCGTTGGACGAACTTGGCGCCCCGGCCTTCGGGTGGGTATTTTTGAGCGCGGCTGTGCCCGCGGCCTATTTTTGGAACACGGAGGCGCCTCGCAAAGTCTCGCGCCATTCCGAGTCCGGCGGACGAAGTTGGCCAGCCCCACCCCCCAAGGCTACAGCCCACCCGTTTTTCTGGCCTTTTACCGCTGGGCCAGAACTTGGCGCCCCGGCCTTCGGGTGGGTATTTTTGAGCGCGGCTGTGCCCGCGGCCTATTTTCTGCACACGGAGGAGCCTCGCAAAGTCTCGCGCCATTCCGAGTCCGGCGGACGAAGTTGTCCAGCCCCACCCCCCAAGGCTATAGCCCACCCGTTTTTGTGGCCTTTTTCCGCTGGACGAACTTGGCGCCCCGGCCTTCGGGCGGGTATTTTTGGGAGCGGCTGTGGCCGAAGCCTATTTTTGGAACACGGAGGCGCCTCGCAAAGTCTCGCGCCATTCCGAGTCCGGCGGACGAAGTTGGCCAGCCCCACCCCCCAAGGCTATAGCCCACCCGTTTTTGTGCCCTTTTACCGCTGGACGAACTTGGCGCCCCGGCCTTCGGTCGGGTATTTTTGGGCGCGGTTGTGCCCGCAGCCTATTTTTGGCACATGGAGGCACCTCGCAAAGTCTCGTGCCATTCCGAGTCCGGCGGACGAAGTTGGCCAGCCCCACCCCCCAAGGCTATAGCCCACCCGTTTTTGTAGCCTTTTTCCGCTGGACGAACTTGGCGCCCCGGGCTTGGTGCGGGTATTTTTGGACGCGGCTGTGCCCGCGGCCTATTTTTGGCACACAGAGGCGCCTCACAAAGTCTCGCGCCATTCCGAGTCCGGCGGACGAAGTTGGCCAGCCCCACCCCCCAAGGCTATAGCCCACCCGTTTTTGTAGCCTTTTACCGCTGGACGAACTTGGCGCCCCGGCCTTCGGGCGGGTATTTTTGGGCGCGGCTGTGCCTGCGGCCTATTTTTGGCACACGGAGGCGCCTCGCAAAGTCTCGCGCCATTCCAAGTCTGGCGGACGAAGTTGGCCAGCCCCACCCCCCAAGGCTATAGCCCACCCGTTTTTGTAGCCTTTTACCGCTGGACGAACTTGGCGCCCCGGCCTTCGGGCGGGTATTTTTGGGCGCGGCTGTGCCTGCTGCCTATTTTTGGCACACGGAGGTGCCTCGCAAAGTCTCACGCCATTCCGAGTCCGCCGGACGAAGTTGGCCAGCCCCACCCCCCAAGGCTACAGCCCACCCGTTTTTCTGGCCTTTTACCGCTGGACGAACTTGGCGCCCCGGCCTTCGGGCGGGTATTTTTGAGCGGCTGTGCCTGCGGCCTGGCCCACAGCACACGGAGGCGCCTCGCAAAGTCTCGCGCCATTCCGAGTCCAGCGGACAGTTGGCCAGCCCCACCCCCCAAGGCTACAGCCCACCCGTTTTTCTGGCCTTTTACCGCTGGACGAACTTGGCGCCCCGGCCTTCGGGCGGGTATTTTTGAGCGCGGCTGTGCCCGCGGCCTATTTTCTGCACACGGAGGAGCCTCGCAAAGTCTCGCGCCATTCCGAGTCCGGCGGACGAAGTTGTCCAGCCCCACCCCCCAAGGCTATAGCCCACCCGTTTTTGTGGCCTTTTTCCGCTGGACGAACTTGGCGCCCCGGCCTTCGGGCGGGTATTTTTGGGAGCGGCTGTGGCCGAAGCCTATTTTTGGAACACGGAGGCGCCTCGCAAAGTCTCGCGCCATTCCGAGTCCGGCGGACGAAGTTGGCCAGCCCCACCCCCCAAGGCTATAGCCCACCCGTTTTTGTGCCCTTTTACCGCTGGACGAACTTGGCGCCCCGGCCTTCGGTCGGGTATTTTTGGGCGCGGTTGTGCCCGCAGCCTATTTTTGGCACATGGAGGCACCTCGCAAAGTCTCGTGCCATTCCGAGTCCGGCGGACGAAGTTGGCCAGCCCCACCCCCCAAGGCTATAGCCCACCCGTTTTTGTAGCCTTTTTCCGCTGGACGAACTTGGCGCCCCGGCCTTCGGGCGGGTATTTTTGGACGCGGCTGTGCCCGCGGCCTATTTTTGGCACACAGAGGCGCCTCACAAAGTCTCGCGCCATTCCGAGTCCGGCGGACGAAGTTGGCCAGCCCCACCCCCCAAGGCTATAGCCCACCCGTTTTTGTAGCCTTTTACCGCTGGACGAACTTGGCGCCCCGGCCTTCGGGCGGGTATTTTTGGGCGCGGCTGTGCCTGCGGCCTATTTTTGGCACACGGAGGCGCCTCGCAAAGTCTCGCGCCATTCCGAGTCTGGCGGACGAAGTTGGCCAGCCCCACCCCCCAAGGCTATAGCCCACCCGTTTTTGTAGCCTTTTACCGCTGGACGAACTTGGCGCCCCGGCCTTCGGGCGGGTATTTTTGGGCGCGGCTGTGCCTGCGGCCTATTTTTGGCACACGGAGGCGCCTCGCAAAGTCTCACGCCATTCCGAGTCCGCCGGACGAAGTTGGCCAGCCCCACCCCCCAAGGCTACAGCCCACCCGTTTTTCTGGCCTTTTACCGCTGGACGAACTTGGCGCCCCGGCCTTCGGGTGGGTATTTTTGAGCGCGGCTGTGCCCGCGGCCTATTTTTGGCACACGGAGGCGCCTCGCAAAGTCTCGCGCCATTCCGAGTCCGGCGGACGAAGTTGGCCAGCCCCACCCCCCAAGGCTACAGCCCACCCGTTTTTCTGGCCTTTTACCGCTGGACGAACTTGGCGCCCCGGCCTTCGGGCGGGTATTTTTGAGCGCGGCTGTGCCCGCGGCCTATTTTCTGCACACGGAGGAGCCTCGCAAAGTCTCGCGCCATTCCGAGTCCGGCGGACGAAGTTGTCCAGCCCCACCCCCCAAGGCTATAGCCCACCCGTTTTGTGGCCTTTTCCGCTGGACGAACTTGGCGCCCGGCCTTGGGCGGGTATTTTTGGGAGCGGCTGTGGCGAAGCCTATTTTTGGAACACGGAAGCGCCTCGCAAAGTCTCGCGCCATTCCGAGTCCGGCGGACGAAGTTGGCCAGCCCCACCCCCCAAGGCTATAGCCCACCCGTTTTTGTGGCCTTTTACCGCTGGATGAAATTGGCGCCCCGGCTTTCGGGCGGGTATTTTTGGGCGCGGCTGTGCCCGCAGTCTATTTTTCGCACATGGAGGCACCTCGCAAAGTCTCGTGCCATTCCGAGTCCGGCGGACGAAGTTGGCCAGCCCCACCCCCCAAGGCTATAGCCCACCCGTTTTTGTGGCCTTTTTCCGCTGGACGAACTTGGCGCCCCGGCCTTCGGGGGGTTAATTTTTTACACGGCGGTGTCCGCGGCCTATTTTTTGCACAGAGGCGCCTCACAAAGTCTCGCGCCATTCCGAGTCCGGCGGGAAGTTGGCCAGCCCCACCCCCAAGGCTATAGCCCACCCGTTTTTGTAGCCTTTTACCGCTGGGCCGAACTTGGCGCCCGGCCTTCGGGCGGGTATTTTTGGCGCGGCTGTGCCTGCGGCCTATTTTGGCACACGGAGGCGCCTCGCAAAGTCTCACGCCATTCCGAGTCCGCCCGGACGAAGTTGGCCAGCTCCACCCCCAAGGCTACAGCCCACCGTTTTTGGCCTTTTACCGTTGGGACGAACTTGGCGCCTGGCCTTCGGGTGGGTATTTTTGAGTGTGGCTGTGCCCGCGGCCTATTTTTGGCACACGGAGGCGCCTCGCAAAGTCTCGCGCCATTCCGAGTCCGGCGGACGAGTTGGCCAGCCCCACCCCAAGGCTACAGCCCACCCGTTTTACGGCCTTTTACCGCTGGAAGAACTAGGCGCCCCGGCCATTCGGTCGGGTATTTTTTAGCAGTGGCTGTGCCCTTTGGCCTATTTTTGGCACACGGAGGCGCCTCGCAAAGTCTCACGCCATTCCGAGTCCGGCGGACGAAGTTGGCCAGCCCCACCCCCCAAGGCTACAGCCCACCCGTTGGCCTTTTACCGCTGGACGAACTTGGCGCCCCGGCCTTCGGGTGGGTATTTTTTGAGCGCGGCTGTGCCCGCACCTATTTTTGGCACATGGAGGCGCCTCGCAAAGTCTCGCGCCATTCCGAGTCCGGCGGACGAAGTTGTCCAGCCCCACCCCCCAAGGCTATAGCCCACCCGTTTTTGTGGCCTTTTTCCGCTGGACGAACTTGGCGCCCCGGCCATCGGGCGGGTATTTTTTGGAGCGGCTGTGGCCGCAGCCTATTTTTGGAACACGGAGGCGCCTCGCAAAGTCTCGCGCCATTCCGAGTCCGGCGGACGAAGTGGGCCAGCCCCACCCCCCAAGGCTATAGCCCACCCGTTTTTGTGCCCTTTTACCGCTGGACGAACTTGGCGCCTCGGCCTTCGGTCGGGTATTTTTGGGCGCGGCTGTGCCCGTGGCCTATTTTTGGCACACGGAGGCACCTCGCAAAGTCTCGCGCCATTCCGAGTCCGGCGGACGAAGTTGGCCAGCCCCACCCCCCAAGGCTATAGCCCACCCGTTTTTGTAGCCTTTTACCGCTGGACGAACTTGGCGCCCCGGCCTTCGGGCGGGTATTTTTGGGCGCGGCTGTGCCCGCGCCCTATTTTGGCCCCCCGGAGGCGCCTCGCAAAGTCTCACGCCATTCCGAGTCCGGCGGACGAAGTTGGCCAGCCCCACCCCCCAAGGCTACAGCCCACCCGTTTTTGTGGCCTTTTACCGCTGGACGAACTTGGCGCCCCGGCCTTCGGGTGGGTATTTTTGAGCGCGGTTTTGCCCGCGCCTATTTTTGGCACACGGAGGCGCCTTGTAAAGTCTCGCGCCATTCCGAGTCCGGCGGACGAAGTTGGCCAGCCCCACCCCCCAAGGCTATAGCCCACCCGTTTTTGTGGCCTTTTTCCGCTGGACGAACTTGGCGCCCCGGCATTCGGGCGGGTAATTTTGGGCGCGGCTGTGCCCGCGGCCTATTTTTGGCACACGGAGGTGCCTCGCAAAGTCTCGCACCATTCCGAGTCCGGCGGACGAAGTTGGCCAGCCCCACCCCCCAAGCCTATAGCCCACCCGTTTTTGTGGCCTTTTTCCGCTGGACGAACTTGGCTCCCCGGCCTTCGGGCGGGTATTTTTGGGCGCGGCTGTGCCCGCGGCCTATTTTTGGCACACGGAGGTGCCTCGCAAAGTCTCGCGCCATTCCGAGTCTGGCGCACGAAGTTAGCCAGCCCCACCCCCCAAGGCTATAGCCCACCCGTTTTTGTGGCCTTTTACCGCTGGACGAACTTGGCGCCCCGGCCTTCGGGCAGGTATTTTTGGGTGCGGCTGTGCCCGCGGCCTATTTTTGGCACACGGGGGCACCTCGCAAAGTCTCGCGCCATTCCGAGTCCGGCGGACGAAATTCGCCAGCCCCACCCCCCAAGGCTATAGCCCACCCGTTTTTGTGGCCTTTTACCGCTGGACGAACTTGGCGCCCCGGCCTTTGGGCGGGTATTTTTGGACGCGGCTGTGCCCGCGGCCTATTTTTGGCACACGGAGGCGCCTCGTAAAGTCTCGCGCCATTCCGAGTCCGCTGGACGAAGTTGGCCAGCCCCACCCCCCAAGGCTATAGCCCACCCGTTTTTGTGGCCGTTTACCGCTGGACAAACTTGGCGCCCCGGCCTTCGGGCGGGTATTTTTGGCACACGGAGGTGCCTCGCAAAGTCTCACGCCATTCCGAGTCCGGCGGACGAAGTTGGCCAGCCCCACCCCCCAAGGCCATAGCCCACCCGTTTTGTGGCCTTTTTCCGCTGGACGAACTTGGCGCCCCGGCCTTCGGGCAGGTAATTTTGGGCGCGGCTGTGTCCGCGGCCTATTTTTGGCACACGGAGGTGCCTCGCAAAGTCTCGCGCCATTCCGAGTCCGGCGGACGAAGTTGGCCAGCCCCACCCCCCAAGGCTATAGCCCACCCGTTTTTGTGGCCTTTTACCGCTGGACGAACTTGGCGCCCCGGCCTTCGGGCGGGTAATTTTGGGTGCGGCTGCGCCCGCGGCCTATTTTTGGCACACGGAGGCGCCTCGCAAAGTCTCGCGCCATTCCGAGTCCGGCGGACGAAGTTGGCCAGCCCCACCCCCCAAGGCTATAGCCCACCCGTTTTTGTGGCCTTTTACCGCTGGACGAACTTGGCGCCCGGCCTTCGGGCGGGTATTTTTGGGCGCAGCTGTGCCCGTGGCCTATTTTTGACACACGGAGGTGCCTCGCAAAGTCTCGCGCCATTCCGAGTCGGGCGGACGAAGTTGGCCCGCCCCATCCCCCAAGGATATAGCCCACCCGTTTTTGTGGCCTTTTCCCGCTGGACGAACTTGGCGCCCCGGCCTTCCGGCGGGTATTTTTGGGTACGGCTGTGCCCGCGGCCTATTTTTGGCACACGGAGGCGCCTCGCAAAGTCTCGCGTCATTCCGAGTCCGGCGGACGAAGTTGGCCAGCCCCACCCCCCAAGGCTATAGCCCACCCGTTTTTCTGGCTTTTTTCCGCTGGACGAACTTGGTGCCCCGGCATTTGGGCGGGTATCCAACCCAATAGCTATAACCCACCCGTTTTGTGGTTTTCCCGCTATGGGCGAACAGCGCCCGGCCTTGAGGCGGGTATTTACTGGCCAGCGGCTGTGCCTGACTATTTTTGGTCTGCGGGCCTCGCAAAGGCTGGCCATTCGAGTCCGGCGGACGAAGTTGGCCAGCCCCACCCCCAAGGCTATAGCCCACCCGTTTTTGTGGCCGTTTTCCGCTTGCGCGGCTGCGGTACTTGGCGCCCGGCCTTGGGCC
>JAUJEM010000386.1:0-34422 GCA_030448935.1 Citrus cavaleriei
CTATTGTTCGCACACGGAGGCGCCTCGTAAAGTCTCGGGCCATTCCGAGTCCGGCGGGCGGAATTTGGCCCGCCCACCCCACCCCAAGGCTATAGCCCACCCGTTTTGTGGCCTTTTTCCGCTGGGCCGAACTTGGCGCCCCGGCCTTGGGCGGGTATTACACAGGCGCGGCTGTGCCCGCGCCTATTTTTGCACACGGAGGCGCCTCGCAAGTCTCGCTCCATTCCGAGTCCGCGAACGAGTTGGCCAGCCCCACCCCCAAGGCTATAGCCCACCGTTTTTGTGGCCTTTTTCCGCTGGGACAGACTTGGCGCCCGGCCTTCGGGCGGGTATTTTGGGCGCGGCTGTGCCGCGACCTATTTTTGCAATGAAGGCGCCTCGCAAAGTCTCTCTCCATTCCGAGTCAGTGAACGAAGTTGGCCAGCCCCACCCCCAAGGCTATAGCCCACCCGTTTTTGTGGCCTTTTTCTGCTGGACGAACTTGGCGCCCGGCCTTCGGGGCGGGTATTTTGGGCGAGGCTGTGCTTGCGGCCTATTTTTCGTGACACGGAGGCGCCTCGTAAAGTCTCGGGCCATTCCGAGTCCGGCGGGCGAATTTGGCCCGCCCACCCCCAAGGCTATAGCCCACCCGTTTTTGTGGCCTTTTTCCGCTGGACGACTTGGCGCCCGGCCTTCGGGCGGGTATTTTTGGGCGCGGCTGTGCCCTTGCCTATTTTTGGCACACGGAGGCGCCTCGCAAAGTCTCGCTCCATTACGAGTCCGGCGAACGAAGTTGGCCACCACCTACCCCCAAGGATAAAGACCACCCGGTAGTGTGGCCTTTTTCAGCTGGACGTACGTGGCGCCCGGCCTTTGGGCGGTATTTTTGGCGCGGCTGCGCCTGACCTGACCCACACACGGCGACGCCTCGTAAAGTCTCGCCATTCCAAGTCCGGCGGACGGTTGGCCAGCCCCACCCCCAAGGCTATAGCCCACCCGTTTTGTGGCCTTTTTCCGCTGGACGAACTTGGCGCCCGGCCTTGGGCGGGTATTTTTAGGCGCGGCTGTGCCCGCGGCCTATTTTTGGCACACGAAGGTGCCTCGCAAAGTCTCGCTCCATTCCGAGTCCGGCGAACGAAGTTGGCCCGCCCCACCCCCCAAGGCGATAGCCCACCCGTTTTTGTGGCCTTTTTCTGCTGGACGAACTTGGCGCCCCGGCCTTCGGGCGGGTATTTTTGGGCGAGGCTGTGCCCGCTGCCTATTTTTCGCACACGGAGGCGCCTCGTAAAGTCTCGGGCCATTCCGAGTCCGGCGGGCGAATTTGGCCCGCCCCACCCCATAGGCTATAGCCCACCCGGTTTTGTGGCCGTTTTCCGCTGGACGAACTTGGCGCCCGGCCTTGGGCGGGTATTTTTGGCGCGGCTGTGCCCATGGCCTATTTATGGCACACGGAGGCACCTCGCAAAGTCTCGCTCCATTCCGAGTCCGGCGAACGAAGTTGGCCAGCCCCACCCCCCAAGGCTATAGCCCACCCGTTTTTGTGGCCTTTTTCTGCTGGATGAACTTGGCGCCCCGGCCTTCGGGCTAGTATTTTTGGGCGCGGCTGCGCCCGCGACCTATTTTTGGCACACGGCGACTCATCGCAAAGTCACGCTCCATACCGAGTCCGGCGGACGTTGTCGGCCAGCCGCACCCCCGATCGCTATAGCCCACCCGTTTCTGTGGCCTTTTTCCGCTGGACGAACTTGGCGCCCCGGCCTTCGGGCGGGTATTTTTGGGCGCGGCTGTGCCCGCGGCCTATTTTTGGCACACGAAGGCGCCTCGCAAAGTCTCGCTCCATTCCGAGTCCGGCGAACGAAGTTGGCCAGCCCCACCCCCCAAGGCTATAGCCCACCCGTTTTTGTGGCCTTTTTCTGCTGGACGAACTTGGCGCCCCGGCCTTCGGGCGGGTATTTTTGGGCGAGGCTGTGCCCGCGGCCTATCTTTCGCACACGGAGGCGCCTCGTAAAGTCTCGGGCCATTCCGAGTCCGGCGGGCGAATTTGGCCCGCCCCACCCCCAAGGCTATAGCCCACCCGTTTTTGTGGCCTTTTTCCGCTGGACGAACTTGGCGCCCCGGCCGTCGGGCGGGGATTTTTGGGCGCGGCGGTGCCCGCGGCCTATTTTTGGCACACGGAGGCGCCTCGCAAAGTCTCGCTCCATTCCGAGTCCGGCGAACGAAGTTGGCCAGCCCCACCCCCCAAGGCTATAGCCCACCCGTTTTTGTGGCCTTTTTCTGCTGGACGAACTTGGCGCCCCGGCCTTCGGGCTGGTATTTTTGGGCGCGGCTGCGCCCGCGACCTATTTTTGGCACACGGCGACGCCTCGCAAAGTCTCGCGCCATTCCGAGTCCGGCGGACGAAGTTGGCCAGCCCCACCCCCCAAGGCTATAGCCCACCCGTTTTTGTGGCCTTTTTCCGCTGGACGAACTTGGCGCCCCGGCCTTCGGGCGGGTATTTTTGGGCGCGGCTGTGCCCGCGGCCTATTTTTGGCACACGAAGGCGCCTCGCAAAGTCTCGCTCCATTCCGAGTCCGGCGAACGAAGTTGGCCAGCCCCACCCCCCAAGGCTATAGCCCACCCGTTTTTGTGGCCTTTTTCTGCTGGACGACTGGCGCCCGGCCTTGGGCGGGGTATTTTGGGCGAGGCTGCGCCCGCGCCCTTTTTTTGGCACCCGGTGTCGCCTCGTAAAGTCACGGGCATTTCCGAGTCGGGGTGTGGACTTTGGCCCGCCCCCCCCCCAATGCTATAGCCCACCCGTTTTTGTGGCCTTTTTCCGCTGGAGGAACTTGGCGCCCGGCCTTCGGGTGGGTATTTTTGGCGCGGCTGTGCCCGTGGCCTATTTTTGGCACACGGAGGTGCCTCGCAAAGTCTCGCTCCATTCCGAGTCCGCGAACGAAGTTGGCCAGCCCCACCCCAAGGCTATAGCCCACCCGTTTTGTGGCCTTTTTCCGCTGGACGAACTTGCGCGCCCGGCCTTCGGGCGGGTATTTTTGGCGCGGCTGTGCCCGCAGCCTATTTTTGGCACACGAAGGCGCCTCGCAAAGTCTCGCTCCATTCCGAGTCCGCGAACAGTTGGACAGCCCCACCCCCAAGGCTATAGCCCACCCGTTTTGTGGCCTTTTTCCGCTGGACGAACTTGGCGCCCGGCCTTCAGGCGGGTATTTTTGGGCGCGGCTGTGCCCAAGGGCCTATTTTTAGCACACGGAGGTGCCTCGCAAAGTCTCGCGCCATTCCGAGTCCGGCGGACAAAGTTTGCCAGCCCCACCCCCCAAGGCTATAGCCCACCCGTTTTTGTGGCCTTTTTCCGCTGGACGAACTTGGCGCCCCGGCCTTCGGGCGGGTATTTTTGGGAGCGGCTGTGCCCCGCGCCCTATTTTTTGCACACGTAGGTGCCTCGCAAAGTCTCGCTCCATTCCGAGTCCGGCGTACGAAGTTGGCCAGCCCCACCCCCCAAGGCTATAGCCCACCAGTTTTTGTGGCCTTTTTCCGCTGGACGAACTTGGCGCCCCGGCCTTCAGGCGGGTATTTTTGGGTGCGGCTGTGCCCGCGGCCTATTTTTAGCACACGGAGGTGCCTCGCAAAGTCTCGCGCCATTCCGAGTCCGCGGACGAAGTTTGCCAGCCCCACCCCCCAAGGCTATAGCCCACCCGTTTTGTGGCCTTTTTCTGCTGGACGACCTCGGCGCCCCGGCCTTCTGGCTGGTATTTTTGGGCGCGTCTGCGCCCGCGTCCTATTTTTTGCACACTGCGACGCCTCGCAAAGTCTCGCGCCATTCCGCGTCCGGCGGACGATGTTGGCCAGCCCCACCCCCAAGGCTATAGCCCACCCGTTTTGTGGCCTTTTTCCGCTGGACGAACTTGGCGCCCGGCCTTGGGCGGGTATTTTTGGCGCGGCTGTGCCTGCGGCCTATTTTTGTCACACGAAGGCGCCACGAAAAGTCTCGCTCAATACCGACTCCGGCGAACGAAGAAGGCCCGCCCCACCCCCCAAGGCTATAGCCCACCCGTTTTTGTGGCCTTTTTCTGCTGGACGAACTTGGCGCCCCGGCCTTCGGGCGGGTATTTTTGGGCGAGGCTGTGCCCGCGGCCTATTTTTCGCACACGGAGGCGCCTCGTAAAGTCTCGGGCCATTCCGAGTCCGGCGGGCGAATTTGGCCCGCCCCACCCCCAAGGCTATAGCCCACCCGTTTTTGTGGCCTTTTTCCGCTGGACGAACTTGGCGCCCCGGCCTTCGGGTGGGTATTTTTGGGCGCGGCTGTGCCCGTGGCCTATTTTTGGCACACGGAGGTGCCTCGCAAAGTCTCGCTCCATTCCGAGTCCGGCGAACGAAGTTGGCCAGCCCCACCCCCCAAGGCTATAGCCCACCCGTTTTTGTGGCCTTTTTCCGCTGGACGAACTTGGCGCCCCGGCCTTCGGGCGGGTATTTTTGGGCGCGGCTGTGCCCGCAGCCTATTTTTGGCACACGAAGGCGCCTCGCAAAGTCTCGCTCCATTCCGAGTCCGGCGAACGAAGTTGGACAGCCCCACCCCCCAAGGCTATAGCCCACCCGTTTTTGTGGCCTTTTTCCGCTGGACGAACTTGGCGCCCCGGCCTTCAGGCGGGTATTTTTGGGCGCGGCTGTGCCCGCGGCCTATTTTTAGCACACGGAGGTGCCTCGCAAAGTCTCGCGCCATTCCGAGTCCGGCGGACAAAGTTTGCCAGCCCCACCCCCCAAGGCTATAGCCCACCCGTTTTTGTGGCCTTTTTCCGCTGGACGAACTTGGCGCCCCGGCCTTCGGGCGCGTATTTTTGGGCGCGGCTGTGCCCGCGGCCTATTTTTGGCACACGAAGGTGCCTCGCAAAGTCTCGCTCCATTCCGAGTCCGGCGAACGAAGTTGGCCAGCCCCACCCCCCAAGGCTATAGCCCACCAGTTTTTGTGGCCTTTTTCCGCTGGACGAACTTGGCGCCCCGGCCTTCAGGCGGGTATTTTTGGGTGCGGCTGTGCCCGCGGCCTATTTTTAGCACACGGAGGTGCCTCGCAAAGTCTCGCGCCATTCCGAGTCCGGCGGACAAAGTTTGCCAGCCCCACCCCCCAAGGCTATAGCCCACCCGTTTTTGTGGCCTTTTTCTGCTGGACGAACTTGGCGCCCCGGCCTTCGGGCGGGTATTTTTGGGCGCGGCTGCGCCCGCGACCTATTTTTGGCACACGGCGACGCCTCGCAAAGTCTCGCGCCATTCCGAGTCCGGCGGACGAAGTTGGCCAGCCCCACCCCCCAAGGCTATAGCCCACCCGTTTTTGTGGCCTTTTTCCGCTGGACGAACTTGGCGCCCCGGCCTTCGGGCGGGTATTTTTGGGCGCGGCTGTGCCCGCGGCCTATTTTTAGCACACGGAGGTGCCTCGCAAAGTCTCACGCCATTCCGAGTCCGTCGGACAAAGTTTGCCAGCCCCACCCCCCAAGGCTATAGCCCACCCGTTTTTGTGGCCTTTTTCTGCTGGACGAACTTGGCGCCCCGGCCTTCGGGCGGGTATTTTTGGGCGCGGCTGCGCCCGCGACCTATTTTTGGCACACGGGGACGCCTCGCAAAGTCTCGCGCCATTCCGAGTCCGGCGGACGAAGTTGGCCAGCCCCACCCCCCAAGGCTATAGCCCACCCGTTTTTGTGGCCTTTTTCAGCTGGACGAACTTGGCGCCCCGGCCTTCGGGCGCGTATTTTTGGGCGCGGATGTGCCCGCGGCCTATTTTTGGCACACGAAGGCGCCTCGCAAAGTCTCGCTCCATTCCGAGTCCGGCGAACGAAGTTGGCCAGCCCCACCCGCCAAGGCTATAGCCCACCCGTTTTTGTGGCCTTTTTCCGCTGGACGAACTTGGCGCCCCGGCCTTCAGGCGGGTATTTTTGGGCGCGGCTGTGCCCGCGGCCTATTTTTAGCACACGGAGGTGCCTCGCAAAGTCTCGCGCCATTCCGAGTCCGGCGGACAAAGTTTGCCAGTCCCACCCCCCAAGGCTATAGCCCACCCGTTTTTGTGGCCTTTTTCCGCTGGACGAACTTGGCGCCCCGGCCTTCGGGCGTGAATTTTTGGGCGCGGCTGTGCCCGCGGCCTATTTTTTGCACACGGAGGCGCCTCGCAAAGTCTCGGTCCATTCCGAGTCCGGCGGACGAAGTTGGCCAGCCCCACCCCCCAAGGCTATAGCCCACCCGTTTTTGTGGCATTTTTCCGCTGGGCGAACTGGGCGCCCCGGCCTTCGGGCGGGTATTTTTGGGCGCGGCTTCGCCCGCGGCCTATTTTTGGCACACGGGGATGCCTCGCAAAGTCTCGCGCCATTCCGAGTCCGGCGGACGAAGTTGGCCAGCCCCACCCCCCAAGGCTATAGCCCACCCGTTTTTGTGGCCTTTTTACGCTGGACGAACTTGGCGCCCCGGCCTTCGGGCGGGTATTTTTGGGCGAGGCTGTGCCCGCGGCCTATTTTCTGTACACGGGGACGCCTCGCAAAGTCTCGCGCCATTCCGAGTCCGGCGGACGAAGTTGGCCAGCCCCACCCCCCAAGGCTATAGCCCACCCGTTTTTGTGGCCTTTTTCCGCTGGACGAACTTGGCGCCCCGGCCTTCGGGCGGGTATTTTTGGGCGCGGCTGTGCCCGCGGCCTATTTTTGGCACACGGAGGCGCCTCGCAAAGTCTCGCTCCATTCCGAGTCCGGCGAACGAAGTTGGCCAGCCCCACCCCCCAAGGCTATAGCCCACCCGTTTTTGTGGCCTTTTTCCGCTGGACGAACTTGGCGCCCCGGCTTTCAGGCGGGTATTTTTGGGCGCGGCTGTGCCCGCGGCCTATTTTTGGCACACGGAGGTGCCTCACAAAGTCTCGCGCCATTCCGAGTCCGGCGGACAAAGTTTGCCAGCCCCACCCCCCAAGGCTATAGCCCACCCGTTTTTGTGGCCTTTTTCCGCTGGACGAACTTGGCGCCCCGGCCTTCGGGAGTGTATTTTTGGGCGCGGCTGTGCCCGCGGTCTATTTTTTGCACACGTAGGCGCCTCGCAAAGTCTCGCGCCATTCCGGGTCCGGC
The DNA here is from genome assembly GCA_030448935.1 of Citrus cavaleriei. Taxonomy (NCBI): domain Eukaryota; kingdom Viridiplantae; phylum Streptophyta; class Magnoliopsida; order Sapindales; family Rutaceae; genus Citrus; species Citrus cavaleriei. Next base: position 7,056 of record JAUJEM010000386.1, read on the forward strand.
GGACGAAGTTGGCCAGCCCCACCGCCCAAGGCTATAGCCCACCCGTTTTTGTGGCCTTTTTACGCTGGACGAACTTGGCGCCCCGGCCTTCGGGCGGGTATTTTTGGGCGAGGCTGTGCCCGCCGCCTATTTTTCGCACACGGAGGCGCCTCGCAAAGTCTCGGGCCATTCCGAGTCCGGGGGACGAAGTTGGCCAGCCCCACCCCCCAAGGCTATAGCCCACCCGTTTTTGTGGCCTTTTTCCGCTGGACGAACTTGGCGCCCCGGCCTTCGGGGGGGTATTTTTGGGCGCGGCTCTGCCTGCGGCCTATTTTTGCCACACGGAGGCGCCTCGCAAAGTCTCGCGCCATTCCGAGTCCGGGCGGATTTGGTTGGCCAGCCCCACCCCCCAAGGCTATAGCCCACCCATTTTTGTGGCCTTTTTCCGCTGGACGAACCTGGCGCCCCGGCCTTCGGGCGGGTATTTTTGGCCGCGGCTGTGCCCGCGCCCTATTTTTGGCACACGGAGGCGCCTCGCAAAGTCTCGCGCGATTCCGAGTCCGGCGGATTTGAGTTGGCCAGCCCCACCCCCCAAGGCTATAGCCCACCCGTTTTTGTGGCCTTTTTCCGCTGGACGAACTTGGCGCCCCGGCCTTCGGGCGGGTATTTTTGGCCGCGGCTGTGCCCGCGGCCTATTTTTGGCACACGTAGGCGCCTCGGAAAGTCTCGCGCGATTCCGAGTCCGGCGGACGAAGTTGGCCGGCCCCACCCCCCAAGGCTATAGCCCACCCGTTTTTGTGGCCTTTTTCTGCTGGACGAACTTGGCGCCCCGGCCTTCAGGCGGGTATTTTTGGGCGCGGCTGTGGCCGCGGCCTATTTTTGGTACACGGAGGCGCCTCGTAAAGTCTCACGCCATTCCGAGTCCGGCGGACGAAGTTGGCCAGCCCCACCCCCCAAGGCTATAGCCCACCCGTTTTTGTGGCCTTTTTCCGCTGGACGAACTTGGCGCCCCGGCCTTCGGGCGGGTATTTTTGGGTGCGGCTGTGCCCGCGGCATATTTTTTGCATACGGAGGCGCCTCGCAAAGTCTCGCCCCATTCCGAGTCCGGCGGACGAAGTTGGCCAGCCCGACCCCCCAAGGCTATAGCCCACCCGTTTTTCTGCCCTTTTTCCGCTGGACGAACTTGGCGTCCCGGCCTTCGGGCGGGTATTTTTGGGCGCGGCTGTCCCCGCGGCCTATTTTTGGCACACGGAGGTGCCTCGTAAAGTCTCTTGCCATTCCGAGTCCGGCGGACGAAGTTGGCCAGCCCCACCCCCCAAGGCTATAGCCCACCCGTTTTTCTGGCCTTTTTCCGCTGGACGAACTTGTCGCCCCGGCCTTCGGGCGGGTATTTTTGGGCGCGGCTGTGCCCGCTGCCTACCTTTGGCACACGGAGGCGCCTCGCAAAGTCTCGCGCCATTCCGAGTCCGGCGGACGAATTTGGCCAGCCCCACCCCCCAAGGCTATAGCCCACCCGTTTTTGTGACCTTTTTCCGCTGGACGAACTTGGCGCCCCGGCCTTCGGGCGGGTATTTTTGGGCGCAGCTGTGCCCGCGGCCTATTTTTGGTACACGGAGGTGCCTCGCAAAGTCTCACGACATTCCAAGTCCGGCGGACGAAGTTGGCCAGCCCCACACCCCAAGGCTATAGCCCACCCGTTTTTTGGGCCTTTTTCCGCTGGACGAACTTGGCGCCCCGGCCTTCGGGCGGGTATTTTTGGGTACGGCTGTGCCCGCGGCCTATTTTTGGCACACGGAGGCGCCTCGCAAAGTCCCGCGCCATTCCTAGTCCGGCGGACGAAGTTGGCCAGCCCGACCCCCCAAGGCTATCGCCCACCCGTTTTTCTGCCCTTTTTCCGCTGGACGAACTTGGCGCCCCGACCTTCGGGCGGGTATTTTTGGGTGCGGCTGTGCCCGCGGCCTATTTTGGGCACACGGAGGTGCCTCGCAAAGTCTCTCGCCATTCCGAGTCCGGCGGACGAAGTGGGCCAGCCCCACCCCCCAAGGCTATAGCCCACCCGTTTTTCAGGCCTTTTTCCGCTGGACGAACTTGGCGCCCCGGCCTTCGGGCAGGTATTTTTGGGCGCGGCTGTGCACGCGGCCTATTTTTGGCACACAGAGGCGCCTCTCAAAGTCTCACGCCATTCCGAGTCCGGCGGACGAAGTTGGCCTGCCCCACCCCCCAAGGCTATAGCCCACCCGTTTTTGTGGCCTTTTTCCACTGGACGAACTAGGCGCGCCGGCCTTCGGGCGGGTATTTTTGGGCGTAGCTGTGCCCGCAGCCTACTTTTGGCACACGGAGGCGCCTCGTAAAGTCTCGCGCCATTCCGAGTCCGGCGGACGAAGTTGGCCAGCCCGACCCCCCAAGGCTATCGCCCACCCGTTTTTCTGCCCTTTTCCGCTGGACGAACTTGGCGCCCCGACCTTCGGGCGGGTATTTTTCGGTGCGGCTGTGCCCTCGGTCTATTTTGGGCACACGGAGGTGCCTCGCAAAGTCTCTCGCCATTCCGAGTCCGGCGGACGAAGTTGGCCAGCCCCACCCCCCAAGGCTATAGCCCACCCGTTTTTCTGGCCTTTTTCCGCTGGACGAACTTGTCGCCCCGGCCTTCGGGTGGGTATTTTTGGGCGCGGCTGTGCCCACGGCCTATTTTTGTCACACAGAGGCGCCTCTCAAAGTCTCGCGCCATTCCGAGTCCGGTGGACCAAGTGGGCCAGCCCCACCCCCCAAGGCTATAGCCCACCCGTTTTTCTGCCCTTTTTCCACTGGACGAACTTGGCGCGCCGGCCTTCGGGCGGGCATTTTTGGGCGCAGCTGTGCCCGCGGCCTATTTTTGGCACACGGAGGTGCCTCGCAAACTCTCGCGCCATTCCGAGTCCGGCGGACCAAGTGGGCCGGCCCGACCCCCCAAGGCTATAGCCCACCCGTTTTTCTGCCCTTTTTCCGCTGGACGAACTTGGCGCCCCGGCCTTCGGGCGGGTATTTCTGGGCGCGGCTGTCCTCGCGGCCTATTTTTGGCACACGGAGGCGCCTCGCAAAGTCTCGCGCCATTCCGAGTCCGGCGGACGAAGTTGGCCAGCCCCACCCCCCAAGGCTATAGCCCACCCGTTTTTCTGGCCTTTTTCCGCTGGACGCACTTGGCCCCCGGCCTTCGGGCGGGTATTTTTTGGGCGCGGCTGTGCCCGCATGACCTATTTTTTGGGCGCGGCTGTGCCATGCCTACCTTTTTGCACACGGAGGCGCCTCACAAAGTCTCGCGCCATTCCGAGTCGCAAACTCTCGCGCCATTCCGAGTCCGGCGGACCAAGTGGGCCGGCCCGACCCCCCAAGGCTATAGCCCACCCGTTTTTCTGCCCTTTTTCCGCTGGACGAACTTGGCGCCCCGGCCTTCGGGCGGGTATTTCTGGGCGCGGCTGTCCTCGCGGCCTATTTTTGGCACACGGAGGCGCCTCGCAAAGTCTCGCGCCATTCCGAGTCCGGCGGACGAAGTTGGCCAGCCCCACCCCCCAAGGCTATAGCCCACCCGTTTTTCTGGCCTTTTTCCGCTGGACGAACTTGGCGCCCCGGCCTTCGGGCGGGTATTTTTGGGCGCGGCTGTGCCCGCGGCCTATTTTTTGCACACGGAGGCGCCTCACAAAGTCTCGCGCCATTCCGAGTCGCAAACTCTCGCGCCATTCCGAGTCCGGCGGACCAAGTGGGCCGGCCCGACCCCCCAAGGCTATAGCCCACCCGTTTTTCTGCCCTTTTTCCGCTGGACGAACTTGGCACCCCGGCCTTCGGGCGGGTATTTTTGGGCGCGGCTGTCCGCGGCCTATTTTTGGCACACGGAGGCGCCTCGCAAAGTCTCGCGCCATTCCGAGTCCGGCGGACGAAGTTGGCCAGCCCCACCCCCCAAGGCTATAGCCCACCCGTTTTTGTGGCCTTTTTCCGCTGGACGAACTTGGCGCCCCGGCCTTCGGGCGGGTATTTTTCGGTGCGGCTGTGCCCTCGGTCTATTTTGGGCACACGGAGGTGCCTCGCAAAGTCTCTCGCCATTCCGAGTCCGGCGGACGAAGTTGGCCAGCCCCACCCCCCAAGGCTATAGCCCACCCGTTTTTCTGGCCTTTTTCCGCTGGACGAACTTGTCGCCCCGGCCTTCGGGCGGGTATTTTTGGGCGCGGCTGTGCCCGCGGCCTATTTTTGTCACACAGAGGCGCCTCTCAAAGTCTCGCGCCATTCCGAGTCCGGTGGACCAAGTGGGCCAGCCCCACCCCCCAAGGCTATAGCCCACCCGTTTTTCTGCCCTTTTTCCACTGGACGAACTTGGCGCGCCGGCCTTCGGGCGGGCATTTTTGGGCGCAGCTGTGCCCGCGGCCTATTTTTGGCACACGGAGGTGCCTCGCAAACTCTCGCGCCATTCCGAGTCCGGCGGACCAAGTGGGCCGGCCCGACCCCCCAAGGCTATAGCCCACCCGTTTTTCTGCCCTTTTTCCGCTGGACGAACTTGGCGCCCCGGCCTTCGGGCGGGTATTTCTGGGCGCGGCTGTCCCCGCGGCCTATTTTTGGCACACGGAGGCGCCTCGCAAAGTCTCGCGCCATTCCGAGTCCGGCGGACGAAGTTGGCCAGCCCCACCCCCCAAGGCTATAGCCCACCCGTTTTTCTGGCCTTTTTCCGCTGGACGAACTTGGCGCCCCGGCCTTCGGGCGGGTATTTTTGGGCGCGGCTGTGCCCGCGGCCTATTTTTTGCACACGGAGGCGCCTCACAAAGTCTCGCGCCATTCCGAGTCGCAAACTCTCGCGCCATTCCGAGTCCGGCGGACCAAGTGGGCCGGCCCGACCCCCCAAGGCTATAGCCCCCCCGTTTTTCTGCCCTTTTTCCGGTGGACGAACTTGGCGGCCCGGGCTTCGGGCGGGTATTTTTGGGCGCGGCTGTCCGCGGCCTATTTTTGGCACACGGAGGCGCCTCGCAAAGTCTCGCGCCATTCCGAGTCCGGCGGACGAAGTTGGCCAGCCCCACCCCCCAAGGCTATAGCCCACCCGTTTTTGTGGCCTTTTTCCGCTGGACGAACTTGGCGCCCGTGCCTTCGGGCGGGTATTTTAGGCGCGGCTGTGCCTGCGGCCTATTTTTGCACACGGAGGCGCCACTCACAGTCTCGCGCCATTCCGAGTCCGGCGGACGAAGTTGGCCAGCCCCACCCCCAAGGCTATAGCCCACACGTTTTTGTGGCCTTTTCCGCTGGACGAACTTGGCGCCCGGCCTTCGGGCGGGTATTTTTGGCGCGGCTGTGCCCATGCCTATTTTTGGCACACGGAGGCGCCTCGCAAAGTCTCGCGCCATTCCGAGTCCGGCGGACGAAGTTGTCGCACCACCCCCCCCAAGTACAACCCACACGCATTTTTTTCGCCTTTTTCCTCTGGACGAACAAGGCGCCCCGGCCTTCGGGCGGGTATTTTTGGGGGCGGCTGTGGCCGCGGCCTATTTTTGGCACACGGAGGAGCCTTGCAAAGTCTCGCGCCATTCCGAGTCCGGCGGACGAAGTTGGCCAGCCCCACCCCCCAAGGCCATAGCCCACCCGTTTTTGTGGCCTTTTTCCGCTGGACGAACTTGGCGCCCCGGCCTTCGGGCGGGTATTTTTGGGGGCGGCTGTGCCCGCGGCCTATTTTTGGCACACGGAGGCGCCTTGCAAAGTCTCGCGCCATTCCGAGTCCGGCGGACGAAGTTGGCCAGCCCCACCCCCCAAGGCCATAGCCCACCCGTTTTTGTGGCCTTTTTCCGATGGACGAACTTGGCGCCCCGGCCTTCGGGCGGGTATTTTTGGGCGCGGCTGTGCCCGTGGCCTATTTTTGGCACACGGAGGCGCCTCGCAAAGTCTCGCGCCATTCCGAGCCCGGCGGACGAAGTTGGCCAGCCCCACCACCCAAGGCTATAGCCCACCCGTTTTTGTGGCCTTTTTCCGCTGGACGAACTTGGCGCCCCGGCCTTCGGGCGGGTATTTTTGGGCGCGGCCTAGTCCGCGGCCTATTTTTGGCACACGGAGATGCCTCGCAAAGTCTCGCGCCATTCCGAGTCTGGCGGACGAAGTTGGCCAGCCCCACCCCCCAAGGCTAAAGCCCACCCGTTTTTGTGGACTTTTTCCGCTGGACGAACTTGGCGCCCCGGCCTTCGGGCGAGTATTTTTGGGCGCGGCTGTGCCCGCGGCCTATTTGTGGCACACGGAGGCGCTTCGCAAAGTCTCGCGCCATTCCGAGTCCGGCGGACGAAGTTGGCCAGCCCCACCCCCCAAGGCTATAGCCCACCCGTTTTTGTGGCCTTTTTCTGCTGGACGAACTTGGCGCCCCGGCCTTCGGGCGGGTATTTTTGGGCGCGGCTGTGCCCGCGGCCTATTTTTGGCACACGGAGGTGCCTCGCAAAGTATCGCACCATTCCGAGTCCGGCGGACGAAGTCGGCCAGCCCCACCCCCCAAGGCTATAGCCCACCCGTTTTTGTGGCCTTTTTCCGCTGGACGAACTTGGCGCCCCGGCCTTCGGGCGGGTATTTTTGGCGCGGCTGTGCCATGGCCTATTTTTGGCACACGGAGGCGCCTCCCAAAGTCTCGCTATTCCGAGTCCGCGGACGAAGTTGGCCAGCCCCACCCCCAAGGCTATAGCCCACCCGTTTTTCGTGGCCTTTTTCCGCTGGACGAACTTGGCGCCCGGCCTTCGGGCGGGTATTTTTAGGCGCGGCTGTGCCTTGACCTGGCCTATTTTTGGCACACGGAGGCGCCTCGCAAAGTCTCGCGCCATTCCGAGTCTGGCGGACGAAGTTGGCCAGCCCCAACCCCAAGGCTATAGTCCACCCGTTTCGTGGCCTTTTCCGCTGGACGAACTTGGCGCCCCGGCCTTCGGGCGGGTATTTTTTGGCGCGGCTGTGCCCGCGGCCTATTTTTGGCACACGGAGGCGCCTCGCAAAGTCTCGCGCCATTCCGAGTCTGGCAGACGAAGTTGGCCAGCCCCACCCCCCAAGGCTATAGCCCACCCGGGTTTGTGGCCTTTTTCCGCGGGACGAACTTGGCGCCCCGGCCTTCATGCGGGTACATTTTGGCGCGGCTGTGTGCGCATGCCTATTTTTGGCACACGGAGGCGCCTCGCAAAGTCTCGCGCCATTCCGAGTCTGGCAGACGAAGTTGGCCAGCCCCACCCCCCAAGGCTATAGCCCACCCGTTTTTGTGGCCTTTTTCCGCTGGACGAACTTGACGCCCCGGCCTTCGGGCGAGTATTTTTGGGCGCGGCTGTGCCCGCGGACTATTTTTGGCACACGGAGACGCCTCGCAAAGTCTCGCGCCATTCCGAGTCCGGCGGACGAAGTGGGCCAGCCCCACCCCCCAAGGCTATAGCCCACCCGTTTTTTGTGGCCTTTTTCCGCTTGACGAACTTGGCGCCCCGGCCTTCGGGCGGGTATTTTTGGGCGCGGCTGTGCCCGCGGCCTATTTTCGGCACACGGAGGCGCCTCGCAAAGTCTCGCGCCATTCCGAGTCCGGCGGACGAAGTTGGCCAGCCCCACCCCCCAAAGCTATAGCCCACCCGTTTTTGTGGCCTTTTTCCGCTGTACGAACTTGGCGCCCCGGCCTTCGGGAGGGTATTTTTGGGCGCGGCTGTGCCCGCGGCCTATTTTTGGCACACGGAGGTGCCTCGCAAATTCTCGCGCCATTCCGAGTCCGGCGGACGAAGTTGGCCAGCCCCACCCCCCAAGGCTATAGCCCACCCGTTTTTGTGGCCCTTTTCCGCTGGACGAACTTGGCGCCCCGGCCTTCGGGCGGGTATTTTTGGGCGCGGCTGTGCCCGCGGCATATTTTTGGCACACGGAGGTGCCTCGTAAAGTCTCGCGCCATTCCGAGTCCAGGGGAGGAAGTGGGCCAGCCCCACCCCCCAAGGCTATAGCCCACCCGTTTTTGTGGCCTTTCTCCGCTTGACGAATTTGGCGCGCCGGCCTTCGGGCGGGTATTTTTTGGTGCGGCTGTGCCCGCGGCCTATTTTCGGCACACGGAGGCGCCTCGCAAAGTCTCGCGCCATTCCGAGTCCGGCGGACGAAGTTGGCCAGCCCCACCCCCAAGGCTATAGCCCACCCGTTTTTGTGGCCTTTTTCCGCTGGACGAACTTGGCGCCCCGGCCTTCGGGCGGGTATTTTTGGGCACGGCTGTGCCCACGGCCTATTTTTGGCACACGGAGGCGCCTCGCAAAGTCTCGAGCCATTCCGAGTCCGGCGGACGAAGTTGGCCAGCCCCACCCCCCAAGGCTATAGCCCACCCGTTTTTGTTGCCTTTTTCCGGTGGACGAACTTGGCGCCCGGCCTTCGGGCCGGTCTTTTTGGGCGCGGCTGCTGTGCCGCTGGCCTATTTTTGGCACACGGAGGCGCCTCGCAACGTCTCGCGCCATTCCGAGTCCGGCGGACAGGGGTTGGCCTGCCCAACCCCCAAGGCTATAGCCCACCCGTTTTTGTGTCCTTTTTCCGCTGGACGAACTTGGCGCCCCGGCCTTCGGGCGGGTATTTTTGGGCCCGGCTGTGCCCGCTGCCTATTTTTGGCACACGGAGGGGACTCGCAAAGTCTAGCGCCATTCCGAGTCCGGCGGATGAAGTTGGCCAGCCCCACCCCCCAAGGCTATAGCCCACCCGTTTTTGTGGCCTTTTTCCGCTGGACGAACTTGGCGCCCGGCCTTCAGGCGGGTATTTTGGGCGCGGCTGTGCCCCGCGCCTATTTTTGGCACACGGAGGTGCCTCGCAAAGTCTCGCCATTCCGAGTCCGGCGGACGAAGTTGGCCAGACCCACCCCCGACGGCTATAGCCGACACGTTTTTGCGGCCTTTTTCCGCTGGACGAACTTGGCGCCCCGGCCTTCGGGCGGGTATTTTTGGGCGCGGCTGTGCCCGCGGCCTATTTTTGGCACACGGAGGCGTCTCCCAAAGTCTCGCGCTATTCCGAGTCCGGCGGACGAAGTTGGCCAGCCCCACCCCCCAAGGCTATAGCCCACCCGTTTTCGTGGCCTTTTTCCGCTGGACGAACTTGGCGCCCCAGCCTTCGTGCGGGTATTTTTGGGCGCGGCTGTGCCCGCGGCCTATTTTTGGCACACGGAGGTGCCTCGCAAAGTCTCGCGCCATTCCGAGTCCGGCGGACGAATTTGGCCAGCCCCACCCCCTAAGGCTATAGCCCACCCGTTTTTGTGGCCTTTTTCCGCTGCACGAACTTGGCGCCCCGGCCTTCGGGCGAGTATTTTTGGGCCCGGCTGAGCCCGTAGCCTATTTTTGGCACACGGAGGGGACTCGCAAAGTCTAGCGCCATTCCGAGTCCGGCGGACGAAGTTGGCCACCCCACCCCCCAAGGCTATAGCCCACCCGTTTTTGTGGCCTTTTTCCGCTGGACGAACTTGGCGCCCCGGCCTTCGGGCGGGTATTTTTGGGCGCGTCTGTGTCTGCGGCCTATTTTTGGCACACGGAGGCGCCTCGCAAAGTCTCGCGCCATTCCGAGTCCGGCGGACGAAGTTGGCCAGCCCCACCCCCCAAGGCTATAGCCCACCCGTTTTTGTGGCCTTTTTCCGCTGGACGAACTTGGCGCCCCGGCCTTCGGGCGAGTATTTTTGGGCGCGGCTGTGCCCGCGGACTATTTTTGGCACACGGAGGTGCCTCGCAAAGTCTCGCGCCATTCCGAGTCCGGCGGACGAAGTTGGCCAGCCCCACCCCCCAAGGCTATAGCCCACCCGTTTTTGTGGCCTTTTTCCGCTGGATGAACTTGGCGCCCCGGCCTTCGGGCGGGTATTTTTTGGCGCGGCTGAGCCCGCTGCCTATTTCTTTCACACGGAGGCGCCTCGCACAGTCTCGCGCCATTCCGAGTCCGGCGGACGAAGTCGGCCAGCCCCACCCCCCAAGGCTATAGCCGACACGTTTTTGCGGCCTTTTTCCTCTGCACGAACTTGGCGCCCCGGCCTTCGGGCGGGTATTTTAGGCGCGGCTGTGCCATGGCCTATTTTTGGCACACGGAGGCGTCTCCCAAAGTCTTGCGCTATTCCGAGTCCGGCGGACGAAGTTGGCCAGCCCCACACCCCAAGGCTATAGCCCACCCGTTTCGTGGCCTTTTTCCGCTGGACGAACTTGGCGCCCCAGCCTTCGTGCGGGTATTTTTGGGCGCGGCTGTGCCCATGGCCTATTTTTGCACACGGAGGTGCCTCGCAAAGTCTCGCGCCATTCCGAGTCCGGCGGACGAATTTGGCCAGCCCCACCCCTAAGGCTATAGCCCACCCGTTTTTGTGGCCTTTTTCCGCTGCACGAACTTGGCGCCCCGGCCTTCGGGCGAGTATTTTTGGGCCCGGCTGAGCCCGCAGCCTATTTTTGGCACACGGAGGGGACTCGCAAAGTCTAGCGCCATTCCGAGTCCGGCGGACGAAGTTGGCCACCCCACCCCCCAAGGCTATAGCCCACCCGTTTTTGTGGCCTTTTTCCGCTGGACGAACTTGGCGCCCCGGCCTTCGGGCGGGTATTTTTGGGCGCGTCTGTGTCTGCGGCCTATTTTTGGCACACGGAGGCGCCTCGCAAAGTCTCGCGCCATTCCGAGTCCGGCGGACGAAGTTGGCCAGCCCCACCCCCTAAGGCTATAGCCCACCCGTTTTTGTGGCCTTTTTCCGCTGGACGAACTTGGCGCCCCGGCCTTCGGGCGAGTATTTTTGGGCGCGGCTGTGCCCGCGGACTATTTTTGGCACACGGAGGTGCCTCGCAAAGTCTCGCGCCATTCCGAGTCCGGCGGACGAAGTTGGCCAGCCCCACCCCCCAAGGCTATAGCCCACCCGTTTTTGTGGCCTTTTTCCGCTGGATGAACTTGGCGCCCCGGCCTTCGGGCGGGTATTTTTGCGCGCGGCTGTGCCCGCGGCCTATTTTTGGCACACGGAGGCGCCTCGCAAAGTCTCGCGCCATTCCGAGTCCGGCGGACGAAGTCGGCCAGCCCCACCCCCCAAGGCTATAGCCGACACGTTTTTGCGGCCTTTTTCCGCTGGACGAACTTGGCGCCCCGGCCTTCGGGCGGGTATTTTTGGGCGCGGCTGTGCCCGCGGCCTATTTTTGGCACATGGAGACGCCTCGCAAAGTCTCCCGCCGTTCCGAGTCCGGCGGACGAAGTTGGCCAGCCCCACCCCCCAAGGCTATAGCCCACCCGTTTTTGTGGCCTTTTTCCGCTGGATGAACTTGGTGCCCCGACCTTCGGGCGGGTATTTTTGGGCGCAGCTGTGTCTGCGGCCTATTTTTGGCACACGGAGGCGCCTCGCAAAGTCTCGCGCCATTCCGAGTCCGGCGGACGAAGTTGGGCAGCCCCACCCCCTAAGGCTATAGCCCACCCGATTTTGTGGCCTTTTTCCGCTGGACGAACTTGGCGCCCCGGCCTTCGGGCCGGTCTTTTTGGGCGCGGCTGTGCCCGCGGCCTATTTTTGGCACACGGAGGCACCTCGCAACGTCTCGCGCCATTCCGAGTCCGGCGGACGAAGTTGGCCAGCCCCACCCCCCAAGGCTATAGCCCACCCGTTTTTGTGGCCTTTTTCCGCTGGACGAACTTGGCGCCCCGGCCTTCGGGCGGGTATTTTTGGGCCCGGCTGTGCCCGCAGCCTATTTTTGGCACATGGAGACGCCTCGCAAAGTCTCCCGCCGTTCCGAGTCCGGCGGACGAAGTTGGCCAGCCCCACCCCCCAAGGCTATAGCCCACCCGTTTTTGTGGCCTTTTTCCGCTGGATGAACTTGGCGCCCCGACCTTTGGGCGGGTATTTTTGGGCGCAGCTGTGTCTGCGGCCTATTTTTGGCACACGGAGGCGCCTCGCAAAGTCTCGCGCCATTCCGAGTCCGGCGGACGAAGTTGGGCAGCCCCACCCCCTAAGGCTATAGCCCACCCGTTTTTGTGGCCTTTTTCCGCCGGACGAACTTGGCGCCCCGGCCTTCGGGCCGGTCTTTTTGGGCGCGGCTGTGCCCGCGGCCTATTTTTGGCACACGGAGGCACCTCGCAACGTCTCGCGCCATTCCGAGTCCGGCGGACGAAGTTGGCCAGCCCCACCCCCCAAGGCTATAGCCCACCCGTTTTTGTGGCCTTTTTCCGCTGGACGAACTTGGCGCCCCGGCCTTCGGGCGGGTATTTTTGGGCCCGGCTGTGCCCGCTGCCTATTTTTGGCACACGGAGGGGACTCGCAAAGTCTAGCGCCATTCCGAGTCCGGCGGATGAAGTTGGCCAGCCCCACCCCCCAAGGCTATAGCCCACCTGTTTTTTTTGCCTTTTTCCGCTGCACGAACTTGGTGCCCCGGCCTTCGGGCGGGTATTTTTGGGCGCGGCTGTTCCAACGGCCTATTTTTGTCACACGGAGGTGCCTCGCAAAGTCTTGCGCCATTCCGAGTCCGGCGGACGAAGTTGGCCAGCCCCACCCCCCAAGGCTATAGCCCACCCGTTTTTGTGGCCTTTTTCCGCTGGACGAACTTGGCGCCCCGGCCTTCGGGCTGGTATTTTTGGGCGCGGCTGTGCCCGCGGCCTATTTTTGGCACACGGAGGCGCCTCGCAAAGTCTCGCGCCATTCCGAGTCTGGCGGACGAAGTCTGCCAGCCCCACCCCCCAAGGCTATAGCCCACCCGTTTTTGTGGCCTTTTTCAGCTGGACGAACTTGGCGCCCCGGCCTTCGGGCCGGTATTTTTGGTCGCGGCTCTGCCCGCGGCCTATTTTTGGCACACGGAGGCACCTCGCAATGTCTCACGCCATTCCGAGTCCGGCGGACGAAGTGGGCCAGCCCCACCCCCCAAGGCTATAGCCCACCCGTTTTTGTGGCTTTTTTCCGCTGGACGAACTTGGCGCCCCGGCCTTCGGGCGGGTATTTTTGGGCGCGGCTGTGCCCGCAGCCTATTTTTGGCACACGGAGGTGCCTCGCAAAGTCTAGCGCCATTCCGACTCCGGCGGACGAAGTTGGCCAGCCCCACCCCCCAAGGCTATAGCCCACCCGTTTTTGTGGCCTTTTTCCGCTGGACGAACTTGGCGCCCCGGCCTTCGGGGGGGTATTTTTGGGCGCGGCTGGGCCCACGGCCTATTTTTGGCACACGGAGGTGCCTAGCAAAGTCTCGCACCATTCCGAGTCCAGCGGACGAAGTTGGCCAGCCCCACCCCCCAAGGCTATAGCCCACCCGTTTTTGTGGCCTTATTCCGCTGGATGAACTTGGCGCCCCGGCCTTCGGGCGGGTATTTTTGGGCGCGGCTGTGCCCGCGGCCTATTTTTGGCACACGGAGGCACCTCGTATAGTCTCGCGCCATTTCGAGTCCGGCGGACGAAGTTGGCCAGCCCCACCCCCCAAGGCAATAGCCCACCCGTTTTGGTGGCCTTTTTCCGCTGGACGAACTTGGCGCCCGGGCCTTCGGGAGGGTATTTTTGGGCGTGGCTGTGCCCGCGGCCTATTTTTGGCACACGGAGGCGCCTCGCAAAGTCTCGCGCTATTCCGAGTCCGGCGGACGAAATTGGCCAGCCCCACCCCCCAAGGCTATAGCCCACCCGTTTTTGTGGCCTTTTTCCGCTGGACGAACTTGGCGCCCCGGCCTTCGGGCGGGTATTTTTGGGCGCGGCTGTGTCCACGGCCTATTTTTGGCACACGGAGGCGCCTCGTAAAGTCTCGCGCCATTCCGAATCCGGCGGACGAAGTTGGCCAGCCCGACCCCCCAAGGCTATAGCCCACCCGTTTTTGTGGCCTTTTTCAGCTGGACGAACTTGGCGCCCTGGCCTTCGGGCCGGTATTTTTGGGCGCGGCTGTGCCCGCGGCCTATTTTTGGCACACGGAGGCACCTCGCAATGTCTCGCGCCATTCCGAGTCCGGCGGACGAAGTTGGCCAGCCCAACCCCCCAAAGCTATAGCCCACCCGTTTTTGTGGCTTTTTTCCGCTGGACGAACTTGGCGCCCCGGCCTTCGGGCGGGTATTTTTGGGCGCGGCTGTGCCCACAGCCTATTTTTGGCACACGGAGGTGCCTCGCAAAGTCTAGTGCCATTCCGACTCCGGCGGACGAAGTTGGCCAGCCCCACCCCCCAAGGTATAGCCCACCCGTTTTTGTGGCCTTTTTCCGCTGGACGAACTTGGCGCCCCGGCCTTCGGGGGGGTATTTTTGGGCGCGGCTGTGCCCGCGGCCTATTTTTGGCACACGGAGGCGCCTAGCAAAGTCTCGCACCATTCCGAGTCCAGCGGACGAAGTTGGCCAGCCCCACCCCCTAAGGCTATAGCCCACCCGTTTTTGTGGCCTTTTTCCGCTGGACGAACTTGGCGCCCCGGCCTTCGGGCGGGTATTTTTGGGCGCGGCTGTGTCCGCGGCCTATTTTTGGCACACGGAGGCGCCTCGTAAAGTCTCGCGCCATTCCGAGTCCGGCGGACGAAGTTGGCCAGCCCGACCCCCCAAGGCTATAGCCCACCCGTTTTTGTGGCCTTTTTCCGCTGGACGAACTTGGCACCCCGGCCTTCGGGCCTGTCTTTTTGGGCGCGGCTGTGCCCGCGGCCTATTTTTCGCACACGGAGTGGCCTCGCAACGTCTCACGCCATTCCGAGTCCGGCGGACGAAGTTGGCCAGCCCCACCCCCCAAGGCTATAGCCCACCCGTTTTTGTGGCCTTTTTCCGCTGGACGAACTTGGCGCCCCGGCCATCGGGCGGGTATTTTTGGGCGCGGCTGTGCCCGCGGCCTATTTTTGGCACACGGAGGCGCCTCGCAACGTCTCGCGCCATTCCGAGTCCGGCGGACGAAGTTGGCCAGCCCCACCGCCCAAGGCTATAGCCCACCCGTTTTTGTGGCCTTTTTCGGCTGGACGAACTTGGCGCCCCGGCCTTCGGGCGGGTATTTTTGGTCCCGGCTGTGCCCGCGGCCTATTTTTGGCACACGGAGGGGCCTCGCAAAGTCTCGCGCCATTCCGAGTCCGGCGGACGAAGTTGGCCAGCCCCACCCCCCAAGGCTATAGCCCACCTGTTTTTGTGGCCTTTTTCCGCTGGACGAACTTGGCGCCCCGGCTTTCGGGCGGGTATTTTTGGGCGCGGCTGTGCCAGCGGCCTATTTTTGGCACACGGAGGCGCCTCGCAAAGTCTCCCGCCATTCCGAGTCCGGCGGACGAAATTGGCCAGCCCCACCCCCCAAGGCTATAGCCCACCCGTTTTTGTGGCCTTTTTCCGCTGGACGAACTTGGCGCCCCGGCCATCGGGCGGGTATTTTTGGGCGCGGCTGTGCCCGCGGCCTATTTTTGGCACACGGAGGCACCTCGCAAAGTCTCCCGCCATTCCGAGTCCGGCGGACGAAATTGGCCAGCCCCACCCCCCAAGGCTATAGCCCACCCGTTTTTATGGCCTTTTTCCGCTGGACGAACTTGGCGCCCCGGCCATCGGGCGGGTATTTTTAGGAGCGGCTGTGCCCGCGGCCTATTTTGGGCACACGGAGGCACTTCGCAAATTCTCGCGCCATTCCGAGTCCAGCGGACGAAGTTGGCCAGCCCCACCCCCCAAGGCTATGGCCCACCTGTTTTTGTGGCCTTTTTCCGCTGGACGAACTTGGCGCCCCGGCTTTCAGGCGGGAATTTTTGGGCGCGGCTGTGGCAGGGGCCTATTTTTGGCACACGGAGGCGCCTCGCATAGTCTCCCGCCATTCCGAGTCCGGCGGACGAAATTGGCCAGCCCCATCCCCCAAGGCTATAGCCCACCCGTTTTTGTGGCCTTTTTCCGCTGGACGAACTTGGTGCCCCGGCCTTCGGGCGGGTATTTTTGGGCGCGGCTGTGCCCGCGGCCTATTTTTCACACACGGAGGCGCCTCGTAAAGTCTCGCGCCATTCCGAGTCCGGCGGACGAATTTGGCCATCCCCACCCCCCAAGGCTATAGCCCACCCGTTTTTGTGGCCTTTTTCCGCTGGACGAACTTGGCGCCCCGGCCATCGGGCTGGTATTTTTGGGTGCGGCTGTGCCAGCGGCCTATTTTTGGCACACGGAGGCGCCTCGCATAGTCTCCCGCCATTCCGAGTCCGGCGGACGAAATTGGCCAGCCCCATCCCCCAAGGCTATAGCCCACCCGTTTTTGTGGCCTTTTTCCGCTGGACGAACTTGGTGCCCCGGCCTTCGGGCGGGTATTTTTGGGCGCGGCTGTGCCCGCGGCCTATTTTTCACACACGGAGGCGCCTCGTAAAGTCTCGCGCCATTCCGAGTCCGGCGGACGAATTGGGCCAGCCCCACCCCCCAAGGCTATAGCCCACCTGTTTTTGTGGCCTTTTTCCGCTGGACGAACTTGGCGCCCCGGCTTTCGGGCGGGTATTTTTGGGCGCGGCTGTGCCAGCGGCCTATTTTTGGCACACGGAGGCGCCTCGCAAAGTCTCCCGCCATTCCGAGTCCGGCGGACGAAATTGGCCAGCCCCACCCCCCAAGGCTATAGCCCACCCGTTTTTGTGGCCTTTTTCCGCTGGACGAACTTGGCGCCCCGGCCATCGGGCGGGTATTTTTGGGCGCGGCTGTGCCCGCGGCCTATTTTTGGCACACGGAGGCACCTCGCAAAGTCTCACGCCATTCCGAGTCCGGCGGACGAAGTTGGCCAGCCCCACCCCCCAAGGCTATAGCCCACCTGTTTTTGTGGCCTTTTTCCGCTGGACGAACTTGGCGCCCCGGCTTTCAGGCGGGAATTTTTGGGCGCGGCTGTGGCAGGGGCCTATTTTTGGCACACGGAGGCGCCTCGCATAGTCTCCCGCCATTCCGAGTCCGGCGGACGAAATTGGCCAGCCCCATCCCCCAAGGCTATAGCCCACCCGTTTTTGTGGCCTTTTTCCGCTGGACGAACTTGGTGCCCCGGCCTTCGGGCGGGTATTTTTGGGCGCGGCTGTGCCCGCGGCCTATTTTTCACACACGGAGGCGCCTCGTAAAGTCTCGCGCCATTCCGAGTCCGGCGGACGAATTTGGCCATCCCCACCCCCCAAGGCTATAGCCCACCCGTTTTTGTGGCCTTTTTCCGCTGGACGAACTTGGCGCCCCGGCCATCGGGCTGGTATTTTTGGGTGCGGCTGTGCCCGCGGCCTATTTTTGGCACACGGAGGCACCTCGCAAAGTCTCGCGCCATTCCGAGTCCGGCGGATGAAGTTGGCCTGCCCCACCCCCCAAGGCTATAGCCCACCCGTTTTTGTGGCTTTTTTTCGCTGGACGAACTTGGCGCCCCGGCCTTCGGGCGGGTATTTTTGGTCCCGGCTGTGCCCGTAGCCTATTTTTGGCACACGGAGGGGCCTCGCAAAGTCTCGCGCCATTCCGAGTCCGGCGGACGAAGTGGGCCAGCCCCACCCCCCAAGGCTATAGCCCACCTGTTTTTGTGGCCTTTTTCCGCTGGACGAACTTGGCGCCCCGGCTTTCAGGCGGGTATTTTTGGGCGCGGCTGTGCCAGGGGCCTATTTTTGGCACACGGAGGCGCCTCGCATAGTCTCCCGCCATTCCGAGTCCGGCGGACGAAATTGGCCAGCCCCACCCCCCAAGGCTATAGCCCACCCGTTTTTGTGGCCTTTTTCCGCTGGACGAACTTGGTGCCCCGGCCTTCGGGCGGGTATTTTTGGGCGCGGCTGTGCCCGCGGCCTATTTTTGGCACACGGAGGCGCCTCGTAAAGTCTCGCGCCATTCCGAGTCCGGCGGACAAAGTTGGCCATCCCCACCCCCCAAGGCTATAGCCCACCCGTTTTTGTGGCCTTTTTCCGCTGGACGAACTTGGCGCCCCGGCCTTCGGGCTGGTATTTTTGGGTGCGGCTGTGCCCGCGGCCTATTTTTGGCACACGGAGGCACCTCGCAAAGTCTCGCGCCATTCCGAGTCCGGCGGATGAAGTTGGCCAGCCCCACCCCCCAAGGCTATAGCCCACCCGTTTTTGTGGCTTTTTTCCGCTGGACGAACTTGGCGCCCCGGCCTTCGGGCGGGTATTTTTGGGCGCGGCTGTGCCCGCGACCTATTTTTGGCACTCGGAGGTGCCTCGCAAAGTCTCGCGCCATTCCGACTCCGGCGGACGAAGTTGGCCAGCCCCACCCCCCAAGGCTATAGCCCACCCGTTTTTGTGGCCTTTTTCCGCTGGACGAACTTGGCGCCCCGGCCTTCGGGGGGGTATTTTTGGGCGCGGCTGTGCCCGCGGCCTATTTTTGGCACACGGAGGCGCCTCGCAAAGTCTCTTGCCATTCCGAGTCCAGCGGACGAAGTTGGCCAGCCCCACCCCCCAAGGCTATAGCCCACCCGTTTTTGTGGCCTTTTTCCGCTGGACGAACTTGGCGCCCCGGCCATCGGGCTGGTATTTTTGGGTGCGGCTGTGCCCGCGGCCTATTTTTGGCACACGGAGGCACCTCGCAAAGTCTCGCGCCATTCCGAGTCCGGCGGATGAAGTTGGCCTGCCCCACCCCCCAAGGCTATAGCCCACCCGTTTTTGTGGCTTTTTTTCGCTGGACGAACTTGGCGCCCCGGCCTTCGGGCGGGTATTTTTGGTCCCGGCTGTGCCCGTAGCCTATTTTTGGCACACGGAGGGGCCTCGCAAAGTCTCGCGCCATTCCGAGTCCGGCGGACGAAGTGGGCCAGCCCCACCCCCCAAGGCTATAGCCCACCTGTTTTTGTGGCCTTTTTCCGCTGGACGAACTTGGCGCCCCGGCTTTCAGGCGGGTATTTTTGGGCGCGGCTGTGCCAGGGGCCTATTTTTGGCACACGGAGGCGCCTCGTAAAGTCTCGCGCCATTCCGAATCCGGCGGACGAAGTTGGCCAGCCCGACCCCCCAAGGCTATAGCCCACCCGTTTTTGTGGCCTTTTTCAGCTGGACGAACTTGGCGCCCCGGCCATCGGGCGGGTATTTTTGGGCGCGGCTGTGCCCGCGGCCTATTTTTGTCACACGGAGTTGCCTCGCAAAGTCACGCGCCATTCCGAGTCCGGCGGACGAAGTTGCCCAACCCCACCGCCCAAGGCTATAGCCCACCCGTTTTTGTGGCCTTTTTCCGCTGGACGAACTTGGCGCCCCGGCCTTCGGGCGGGTATTTTTGAGTGCGGCTGTGCCCGCGTCCTATTTTTGGCACACGGAGGTGCCTCGCAAAGTCTCGCGCCATTCCGAGTCCGGCGGACGAAGTTGGCCAGCCCCACCCCCCAAGGCTATAGCCCACCCGTTTTTGTGGCCTTTTTCCGCTGGACGAACTTCGCGCCCCGGCCTTCGGGCGGGTATTTTTGGGCGCGGCTGTGCCCGCGGACTATTTTTGGCACACGGAGGCGCCTCGCAAAGTCTCGCGCCATTCCGAGTCCGGCGGAAGAAGTTGGCCAGCCCCACTCCCCAAGGCTATAGCCCACCCGTTTTTGTGGCCTTTTTCCGCTGGACGAACTTGGCGCCCCGGCCTTCGGGCGGTTATTTTTCGGCGCGGCTGTGCCCGCAGCCTATTTTTGGCACACAGAGGTGCCTCGCAAAGTCACGCGCCATTCCGAGACCGGCGGACGAAGTTGGCCAACCCCACCGCCCAAGGCTATAGCCCACCCGTTTTTGTGGCCTTTTTCCGCTGGACGAACGTGGCGCCCCGGTCTTCGGGCGGGTATTTTTGGGCGCGGCTGTCTCCGCGGCCTATTTTTGGCACACGGAGGCGCCTCGCAAAGTCTCGCGCCATTCCGAGTCCGGCGGACGAAGTTGGCCAGCCCCACCCCCCAAGGCTATAGCCCACCCGTTTTTGTGGCCTTTTTCCGCTGCACGAACGTGGCGCCCCGGTCTTCGGGCGGGTATTTTTGGGCGCGGCTGTGCCCGCGGCCTATTTTTGTCACACGGAGGTGCCTCGCAAAGTCTCGCGCCATTCCGAGTCCGGCGGACGAAGTTGGCCAGCCCCACCCCCCAAGGCTATAGCCCACCCGTTTTTGTGGCCTTTTTCCGCTGGACGAACTTGGCGCCCCGGCCTTCGGGCGGGTTTTTTTCGGCGCGGCTGTGCCTGCGCCCTATTTTTGGCACACAGAGGTGCCTCGCAAAGTCACGCGCCATTCCGAGTCCGGCGGACGAAGTTGGCCAACCCCACCGCCCAAGGATATAGCCCACCCGTTTTTGTGGCCTTTTTCCGCTGGACGAACTTGGCGCCCCGGCATTCGGGCGGGTATTTTTGGGCGCGGCTGTGCCCGCGGCCTATTTTTGGCACACGAAGGGGCGTCGCAAAGTCTCGCACCATTCCGAGTCCGGCGGACGAAGTTGGCCAGCCCCACCCCCCAAGGCTATAGCCCACCTGTTTTTGTGGCCTTTTTCCGCTGGATGAACTTGGCGCCCCGGCCTTCGGGCGGGTATTTTTGGGCGCGGCTGTGCCGGCGGCCTATTTTTTGCACACGGAGGCGCCTCGCAAAGTCTCGCGCCATTCCGAGTCCGGCGGACGAAGTTGGCCAGCCCCACCCCCCTAGGCTATAGCCCACCCGATTTTGTGGCCTTTTTCCGCTGGACGAACTTGGCGCCCCGGCCTTCGGGCGGGTATTTTTGGGCGCGGCTGTGCCCGCGGCCTATTTTTGGCACACGGAGGCGCCTCGCAAAGTCTCGCGCCATTCCGAGACCGGCGGAAGAAGTTGGCCAGCCCCACTCCCCAAGGCTATAGCCCACCCGTTTTTGTGGGCTTTTTCCGCTGGACGAACTTGGCGCCCCGGCCTTCGGGCGGGTATTTTTGGGCGCGGCTGTGCCCGCGGCCTATTTTTGGCACACGGAGGTGCCTCGCAAAGTCTCGCGCCATTCCGAGTCCGGCGGACGAAGTTGGCCAGCCCCACCCCCCAAGGCTATAGCCCATCCGTTTTTGTGGCCTTTTTCCGCTGGACGAACTTGGCGCCCCGGCCTTCGTGCGGGCATTTTTGGGCGGGGCTGTGCCCGCGGCCCATTTTTGGCACACGGAGGCGCCTCGCAAAGTCTCGCGCCATTCCGAGTCCGGCGGACGAAGTTGGCCAGCCCCACCCCCCAAGGCTATAGCCCACCCGTTTTTGTGGCCTTTTTCCGCTGGACGAACTTGGCGCCCCGGCCGTCGGGCGGGTATTTTTGGGCGCGGCTGTGCCCGCGGCCTATTTTTGGCACACGGAGGTGCCTCGCAAAGTCTCGCGCCATTCCGAGTCCGGCGGACGAAGTTGGCCAACCCCACCCCCCAAGGCTATAGCCCACCCGTTTTTGTGGCCTTTTTCCGCTGGACGAACTTGGCGCCCTGGCCTTCTGGCGGGTATTTTTGGGCGCGGCTGTGCCCGCGGCCTATTTTTGGCACACGGAGGCGCCTCGTAAAGTCTCGCACCATTCCGAGTCCGGCGGACGAAGTGGGCCAGCCCCACCCCCCAAGGCTATAGCCCACCCGTTTTGGTGGCCTTTTTCCGCTGGACGAACTTGGCGCACCGGCCTTCGGGCGGGTATTTTTGGGCGCGGCTGTGCCCGCGGCCCATTTTTGGCACACGGAGGTGCCTCGCAAAGTCTCGCGCCATTCCGAGTCCGGCGGACGAAGTTGGCCAGCCCCACCCCCCAAGGCTATAGCCCACCCGTTTTTGTGGCCTTTTTCCGCTGGACGAACTTGGCGCCCCGGCCGTCGGGCGGGTATTTTTGGGCGCGGCTGTGCCCGCGCCCTATTTTTGGCACACGGAGGTGCCTCGAAAAGTCTCGCGCCATTCCGAGTCCGGCGGACGAAGTTGCCCAGCCCCACCCCCCAAGGCTACAGCCCACCCGTTTTTGTGGCCTTTTTCCGCTGGACGAACTTGGCGCCCCGGCCTTCGGGCGGGTATTTTTGGGCGCGGCTGTGCCCGCGGCCAATATTTGGCATACGGAGGCGCCTCGCAAAGTCTCGCGCCATTCCAAGTCCGGCGGACGAAGTTGACCAGCCCCACCCCCCAAGGCTATAGCCCACCCGTTTTTGTGGCCTTTTTCCGCTGGACGAACTTTGCGTCCTGGCCTTCGGGCGGGTATTTTTGGGCGCGGCTGTGTCCGCGGCCTATTTTTGGCACACGGAGGCGCCTCGCAAAGTCTCGCGCCATTCCGAGTCCGGCGGACGAAGTTGGCCAGCCCCACCCCCAAAGCTATAGCCCACCCGTTTTTGTGGCCTTTTTCCGCTGGACGAACTTGGCGCCCCGGCCTTCGTGCGGGCATTTTTGGGCGCGGCTGTGCCCGTGGCCTATTTTTGGCACACGGAGGCGCCTCGTAAAGTCTCACACCATTCCGAGTCCGGCGGACGAAGTTGGCCAGCCCCACCCCCCAAGGCTATAGCCCACCCGTTTTGGTGGCCTTTTTCCGCTGGACGAACTTGGCGCACCGGCCTTCGGGCGGGTATTTTTGGGCGCGGCTGTGCCCGCGGCCCATTTTTGGCACACGGAGGCGCCTCGCAAAGTCTCGCGCTATTCCGAGTCCGGCGGACGAAGTTGGCGAGCCCCACCCCCCAAGGCTATAGCCCACCCGTTTTTGTGGCCTTTTTCCGCTGGACGAACTTGGCGCCCCGGCCGTCGGGCGGGTATTTTTGGGCGCGGCTGTGCCCGCGCCCTATTTTTGGCACACGGAGGTGCCTCGAAAAGTCTCGCGCCATTCTGAGTCCGGCGGACGAAGTTGCCCAGCCCCACCCCCCAAGGCTACAGCCCACCCGTTTTTGTGGCCTTTTTCCGCTGGACGAACTTGGCGCCCCGGCCTTCGGGTGGGTATTTTTGGGCGCGGCTGTGCCCGCGGCCTATTTTTGGCACACGGAGGTGCCTCGCAGAGTCTCGCGCCATTCTGAATCCGGCGGACGAAGTTGGCCAGCCCCACCCCCCAAGGCTATAGCCCACCCGTTTTTGTGGCCTTTTTCCGCTGGACGAACTTGGCGCCCGGCCTTCGGACGGGTATTTTTGGGCGCGGCTGTGCCCGCGGCCTATTTTTCGCACACGGAGGCGCCTCGCAAAGTCTCGCGCCATTTCGAGTCCGGCGGACGAAGATAGCCAGCCCCACCCCCCAAGGCTATAGCCCACCCGTTTTTGTGGCCTTTTTCCGCTGGACGAACTTGGCGCCCGGCCTTCGGACGGGTATTTTTGGGCGCGGCTGTGCCCGCGGCCTATTTTTGGCACACGGAGGCGCCTCGTAAACTCTCGCGCCATTCCGAGTCCGGCGGACGAAGATGGCCAGCCCCACCCCCCAAGGCTATAGCCCACCCGTTTTTGTGGCCTTTTTCCGCTGGACGAACTTGGCGCCCCGGCCTTCGTGCGGGCATTTTTGGGCGCGGCTGTGCCCGCGGCCTATTTTTGGCACACGGAGGTGCCTCGCAAAGTCTCGCGCCATTCCGAGTCCGGCGGACGAAGTTGGCCAGCCCCACCCACCAAGGCTATAGCCCACCCGTTTTTGTGGCCTTTTTCCGCTGGACGAACTTGGCGCCCCGGCCTTCGGGCGGGTATTTTTGGCGGCGGCTGTTCCCGCGGCCTATTATTGGCACACGGAGGTGCCTCGCAAAGTCTCGCGCCATTCCGAGTCCGGCGGACGAAGTTGGCCAGCCCCACCCCCCAAGGCTATAGCCCACCCGTTTTTGTGGCCTTTTTCCGCTGGACGAACTTGGCGCCCCGGCCTTCCGGAGGGTATTTTTGGGTGCGTCTGTGCCCGCGGCCTATTTTTGGCACACGGAGGTGCCTCGCAAAGTCTCGCGCCATTCCGAGTCCGGCGGACGAAGTTGGCCAGCCCCACCACCCAAGGCTATAGCCCACCCGTTTTTGTGGCCTTTTTCCGCTTGACGAACTTGGCGCCCCGGCCGTCGGGCGGGTATTTTTGGGCGCGGCTGTGCCCGCGCCCTATTTTTGGCACACGGAGGTGCCTCGCAAAGTCTCGCGCCATTCCGAGTCCGGCGGACGAAGTTGCCCAGCCCCACCCCCCAAGGCTATAGCCCACCCGTTTTTGTGGCCTTTTTCCGCTGGACGAACTTGGCGCCCCGGCCTTCGGGCGGGTATTTTTGGGCGCGGCTGTGCCCGCGGCCTATTTTTGGCACACGGAGGCGCCTCGTAAAGTCTCGCGTGATTCCGAGTCCGGCGGACGAAGTTGGCCCGCCCCACCCCCCAAGGCTATAGCCCACCCGTTTTTGTGGCCTTTTTCCGCTGGACGAACTTGGCGCCCCGGCCTTCGGGCGGGTATTTTTGGGCGCGGCTGCGCCCGCGGCCTATTTTTGGCACACGGAGGCGCCTCGCAAAGTCTCCCGCCATTCCGAGTCCGGCGGACGAAGTGGGCCAGCCCCACCCCCCAAGGCTATAGCCCACCCGTTTTTGTGGCCTTTTTCCGCTGGACGAACTTGGCGCCCGGCCTTCGGACGGGTATGTTTGGGCGCGGCTGTGCCCATAGCCTATTTTTGGCACACGGAGGCGCCTCGCAAAGTCTCGCGCCATTCCGAGTCCGGCGGACGAAGATGGCCAGCCCCACCCCCCAAGGCTATAGCCCACCCGTTTTTGTGGCCGTTTTCCGCAGGACGAACTTGGCGCTCCGGCCTTCGGGCGGGTATTTTTGGGTGCGGCTGTGCCCGCGGCCTATTTTTGGCACACGGAGGAATCTCGCAAAGTCTCGCGCCATTCCGAGTCCGGCGGACGAAGTTGGCCAGCCCCACCCCCCAAGGCTATAGCCTACCCGTTTTTGTGGCCTTTTTCCGCTGGACGAACTTTGCGTCCTGGCCTTCGGGCGGGTATTTTTGGGTGCGGCTGTGCCCGCAGCCTATTTTTGGCACACGGAGGCGCCTCGCAAAGTCTCGCACCATTCTGAGTCCGGCGGACGAAGTTGGCCAGCCCCACACCCCAAGGCTATAGCCCACCCGTTTTTGTGGCCTTTTTCCGCTGGACGAACTTGGCGCCCCGGCCTTCGGGCGGGTATTTTTTGGCGCGGCTGTGCCCGCGGCCTATTTTTGGCACACGGAGGCGCCTCGCAAAGTCTTGCGCCATTCCGAGTCCGGCGGACGAAGTTGGCCAGCCCCACCCCCCAAAGCTATAGCCCACCCGTTTTTGTGGCCTTTTTCCGCTGGACGAACTTGCCGCCCCGGCCTTCGGGCAGGTATTTTTGGGCGCGGCTGTGCCCGCGGCCTATTTTTGGCACACGCAGGTGCCTCGCAAAGTCTCGCGCCATTCCGAGTCCGGCGGACGAAGTTGGCCAGCCCCACCCCCCAAGGCTATAGCCCACCCGTTTTTGTGGCCTTTTTCCGCTGGACGAACTTGGCGCCCCGGCCTTCGGGCGGGTATTTTTGGCGGCGGCTGTGCCCGCGGCCTATTATTGGCACACGGAGGTGCCTCGCAAAGTCTCGCGCCATTCCGAGTCCGGCGGACGAAGTTGGCCAGCCCCACCCCCCAAGGCTATAGCCCACCCGTTTTTGTGGCCTTTTTCCGCTGGACGAACTTGGCGCCCCGGCCTTCCGGAGGGTATTTTTGGGCGCGTCTGTGCCCGCGGCCTATTTTTGGCACACGGAGGCGCCTCGCAAAGTCTCGCGCCATTCCGAGTCCGGCGGACGAAGTTGGCCAGCCCCACCCCCCAAGGCTATAGCCCACCCGTTTTTGTGGCCTTTTTCCGCTGGACGAACTTGGCGCCCCGGCCATCGTGCGGGCATTTTTGGGCGCGGCTGTGCCCGCGGCCTATTTTTGGCACACGGAGGTGCCTCGCAAAGTCTCGCGCCATTCCGAGTCCGGCGGACGAAGTTGCCCAGCCCCACCCCCCAAGGCTATAGCCCACCCGTTTTTGTGGCCTTTTTCCGCTGGACGAACTTGGCGCCCCGGCCTTCGGGAGGGTATTTTTGGGCGCGGCTGTGCCCGCGGCCTATTTTTGGCACACGGAGGCGCCTCGTAAAGTCTCGCGCGATTCCGAGTCCGGCGGACGAAGTTGGCCCGCCCCACCCCCCAAGGCTATACCCCACCCGTTTTTGTGGCCTTTTTCCGCTTGACGAACTTGGCGCCCCGGCCTTCGGGCGGGTATTTTTGGGCGCGGCTGTGCCCGCGGCCTATTTTTGGCACACGGAGGGGCCTCGCAAAGTCTCCCGCCATTCCGAGTCCGGCGGACAAAGTGGGCCAGCCCCACCCCCCAAGGCTATAGCCCACCCGTTTTTGTGGCCTTTTTCCGCTGGACGAACTTGGCGCCCGGCCTTCGGACGGGTATTTTTGGGCGCGGCTGTGCCCGCGGCCAATTTTTGGCACACCGAGGCGCCTCGTAAAGTCTCCCACCATTCCGAGTCCGGCGGACGAAGTTGGCCAGCCCCACCCCCCAAGGCTATAGCCCACCCGTTTTTGTGGCCTTTTTCCGCTGGGCGAACTTGGCGCCCCGGCCTTCGGGCGGGGATTTTTTGGCGCGGCTGTGCCCGCGGCCTATTTTTGGCACCCGGAGGCGCCTCGTAAAGTCTCGCCCCATTCCGAGTCCGGCGGACGAAGTTGGCCAGCCCCACCCCCCAAGGCTATAGCCCACCCGTTTTTGTGGCCTTTTTCCGCTGGACGAACTTGGCACCCCGGCCGTCGGGCGGGTATTTTTGGACGCGGCTGGGTCCGCGCCCTATTTTTGGCACACGGAGGTGCCTCGCAAAGTCTTGCGCCATTCCGAGTCCGGCGGACGAAGTTGCCCAGCCCCACCCCCCAAGGCTATAGCCCACCCGTTTTTGTGGCCTTTTTCCGCTGGACGAACTTGGCGCCCCGGCCTTCGGGTGGGTATTTTTGGGCGCGGCTGTGCCCGCGGCCTATTTTTGGCACACGGAGGCGCCTCGTAAAGTCTCGCGCCATTCCGAGTCCGGCGGACGAAGTTGGCCCGCCCCACCGCCCAAGGCTATAGCCCACCCGTTTTTGTGGCATTTTTCCGCTGGACGAACTTGGGGCCCCGGCCTTCGGGCTGGTATTTTTGGGCTGCTGTGCCATGGCGGCCTATTTTTGGCACACGGAGGCGCCTCGCAAAGTCTCCCGCCATTCCGAGTCCGGGCGGTTTGGTGGGCCAGCCCCACCCCCAAGGCTATAGCCCACCCGTTTTTGTGGCCTTTTTCCGCTGGACGAACTTGGCGCCCGGCCTCGGACCCAGGTATTTTTTGGCGCGGCTATGCCCGTAGCCTATTTTTGGCACACGGAGGCGCCTCGCAAAGTCTCACGCCATTCAGAGTCCGGCGGACCAAGATGGCCAGCCCCACACCCCAGGCTATAGCCCCCCCCGTTTTGTGGCCTTTTTCCGCGGGACGAACTTGGCGCCCGGCCGTTGGCGGGTATTTTGGGCGCGGCTGTGCCCGCGCCCTATTTTTGGCACACGGAGGTGCCTCGCAAAGTCTCGCGCCATTCCGAGTCCGGGCGGACGGTTGCGCAGCCCCACCCCAAGGCTATAGCCCACCCGTTTTGTGGACTTTTCCGCTGGACGAACTTGGCGCCCCGGCCTTGGGCGGGTATTTTTAGGCGTGGTTGTGCCCGCGTGACTATTTTTGCACACGGAGGAGCGT